>JAHBCN010017854.1:0-17776 GCA_019359885.1 Listronotus oregonensis
TTTTGAAGGTCTTTATAAAAACCTTTTTCCCCAAATTTGATTAAGTCTATTTCTTATCTTTGGATTTTAGTTTATATCTGATGTTGGCGTCCCTTAAATGTTCATCTACGTTTTTTGAAAAGTCT
Source organism: Listronotus oregonensis (assembly GCA_019359885.1). NCBI lineage: Eukaryota > Metazoa > Arthropoda > Insecta > Coleoptera > Curculionidae > Listronotus > Listronotus oregonensis. The sequence continues at coordinate 126 of JAHBCN010017854.1, forward strand.
GTCTAGTTTCTTGAGTCCCCCCTTTTTTTAACTTGGAGCTGTCACATTTATCGCATGGTTCAGCGTCTGGACTTTTAAATGCGTTATTATATTCATAATTAAAAAGACATTCCAATTTCATTCACAAGTTCTAAACACCTCCTTTCGTTCACGGATGCCTTTTAATAATGGCGCAGAACTTACACTACTGGACTTAGAATATACGCACGGCCAATCTTGAGGAAAAAAAAGCCAGGGATTAGCTTGTTTGGGCCCCCCCAAAAAAAGGTTTTGGCATAGTTTACCTCTGGGGTACTGATATATATATATATATATATATATATATATATATATATATTTAATATATATATATATATATATATTATATATATATTTTAATATATATATTATTATATTTTTTAAATATATATATATATATATTTTATATAATATATATATATATATATTTTTTAATATATATATATATATATATATATATATATTTTTATATATATATATATATATATATATTATATTTTTATATATATATATATATATATATATATATATATATATATATATATATATATATATATATATATATATATATATAAAATATACAGGTGCCCAGATTCGAGTGCATGCATGGGGATCTAGGAAACCAAAAGAGAACGAAGTCGGAAATCATCAAAGTTGAAATTTAGACCCTAACAACATGCCTTTTAAAAAAGTTGTAAAATTCCGATCTTCCGGAGATATCTGGAAAAAACCGAAATTTGCCGATTTCTTTTTTTTTTTTTCTGACGTTATTTAAAAGATATGGAAAAAAAAAAAAACTTTCTTATGGCCATTTTTAAAAAACCCAAAAAAGCGTTGAAATTTTTGTACAACGTTTTGTTGTCGTTAAACCATCATCAACTTTTTTTTTTTTAAAAAGGGATCAATTGTTTATTGCATTTTTTTGGGCAGTTAAAATTTCCCCAATTTAATGATGTATAACTTTTAAATTTTTGTTTAAAAAACATACCCCCAAAAGGCAATGAGTTAACAAGGGGCCCAAACCATTTCTTGGGGGTCATTTTTTTAAAAATTAAGTGTTTTATTTTTTGAATTTTGGGTAATGGGAAAAAAAAATTAAAAAAAACCCGGGGAAAATTTAAAAAAAATTTTTTAAAAAAAAAAGCTAAAAATTTTCAATGCTGTTTTATGCTCAAAGGGTTGGAAATGTCTTTTTTTTTCCCTTTTTTTAAAAACGTTGAAAAATTAAAAAGAAATTAAAAAATTTGGTTTTTTCCCGGAATACTGTTTAATTTTCAATGGATTTTTTACCCCTTGCGGCTTTCCAAAATTTTAACCGACTTTGTATCTTTGGGCGGACCCCCATGCCTCATCTGCCTATATATTTAATATATATATATATATATATATATATAATTATTAAATTGCCCACGGAAAGGTGTTGAAGAGGAAAATTTTTTTTTTTTGATTTTATCAAAAAAGTCCTTGAAAAAAAAATTTTCCCACTTTAAAAAAGTTGGATAGAAAAAAACATATTTTATGGGGGTTTAAAAAATTTAAAAAAAACTTCAAAATGATACAAAGGTAAAGTGCATTTTTCGAGAAGATATGGAAATAAGTCACGGGAAAAGTTGTTAAAAATTAAGGGGCAGTCTCTAATCCCAATTTTCGAAAAAATCGGCCACTTTTATTTATTTGGTTAAATTTATTTTAATATCGTGGCATTTATTAGAGGTGTACGATAAACAATTTGTTTCAATCGGCCCCATAAGAAAAAATCCCTTATATTAAATCTGGACCCCTAGGAGGCCACTGGACTGGGCCTTGTCCCCAATTTTTGGGAAATTTGTAAATTGATATTAAAATAATGTTCATCACAGATTAATAAAAAAGGGGTTTTTGAAAATTGGATAAGGAAACCTTTTTCTTTTGAAAAATTTTCTAGTAACTTTTTCCCCTATCTTCTCAAATAAATTCACTTTACTCTTGAACCTTTAAAGTTTTCTCAATTTTCTAAAAACCGCCTAAAAATTTGTTAAATGTTTCTATCCCAATCTTACTCTGAAGTGGCAAATTTTTTTTTGGGGAACTTTTTAAAAAAAAATTTAAAAAAAAATTTTTTTATTCAACACCTTTTCTGGACATACGGGGATGTCCACGGAAAAGGTATTGAATAGGAAAAACTTTTTTTTAATTTTTTCCAAAAACTACTTGTGGAAAAAAATTTTTCTACCTCTTAAGTGTTTGGGGTAGAAACTTTAAACATATTTTTTAGGCGGTATTCGAAAATTGAAAAACTTTAAATGGTTCAAAAAATAATTTTTTTTGAGAAGATATGGGAAAAATTTAGGAAAATTTTCAAAGTGGATGTTCCTTATACCAATTTTCGACAAAATCGGCCTGCTTTTATTAATCTGTGATGAACATTATTTTAATATCAATTTTTTCCCAAAAAGGGGGGACCGCCCCGTGGCCTCCTAGATCCAATTTTTAATGGTTTTTTTTATGGGGCCGATTGAAACAAATTGTTTATCGTACACCTCTAATAAATCCCCCATTTTAAAAAAAATTTTTACAAATAAAAAAAAACCAAAAAATTTTCGAAAAAAAATTTTAAATTTTAATTTTGAACAACTTTTCCAGTGTTATTTCCATATCTTCTCGAATAAATGCACTTTTCTTGATTTTGAAGTTTTTTAATTTTCTGAACACCCCAAAAATTTTTTTTATCCCAATCTTATTTTTAAAAATAGCAAAATTTTTTTTCAAAAATTTTTCGATAAAACAAAAAAAAAAAATTTTTCTCTTCAACATTTCCTGGCATTTTTATATATATATATATATATATATATATATATATATATATATATATATATATATATATATTCTGCATCTGAGGGGCGGTCTCATGATCAATCGGAAATTGACCCAGAAAAGGTTTACTATGATTCTTTTTTTTTCTCTTACTGAAACGGCAAAGGTGCCTCTAGTAAATTTATGATAAAACATTTAAATGTTTACAATATCCTTTTATCGCTATTGAAAACATAATTAAGCGGAAAAGAGTTAACGTTATTTGTCAACTTTTTTTTTTCTCTTCTTATATAAAATTGTTCCAATCTTCAAAAAACCCTTTTTTTACGGCCCTTTTGCAAGTCCAGTCAAATAAACGACGGTAATGATTCACGACCCCTTACGATCCCCAACCAAACCAAACCCTTAAAAAATACAGAAGAAGCGTTTGAACTTCGACGTTTTTGAACTGAAAAAACCGTGTAAAGTCGACAGTCACGCGTTTAATTGATTCTAAGTGGGGGACTGGTCCCTTTTTTTAAATACTTGCTAAATGGCACTATCGTTTGTTTAGTGCCCTGCTAAACTTGCCATAAAGCATTGTTTAAAATATAAAAAGTTAGGTTATCTGGGGGTACAATACACGGTCATCCAGCCATCTTAAATTTTTTTTTCAAAAAATCTAATGAAAAGTTAAGAAAATAATTTGAATTAAAACAAAATTATAAAAAAGAATTTACAAAAAATGGTTTTTTTTTTCTAAATATAAGCCCCTATAGAAAATAATAAAATTGTTAGAAAATTTTTTTTTAATATCTGTTTCTTTAAAAAAATGGTTTATTTAATAAAACACCTATTAATTCTAATAATAGAAAGACATAAAAACAATATAAATACTGCCAGGTGCAAGTGTAATGATAGTAATTGAATTTTTTTTTACTTCTGTTTCTGAATAATTACACTCTTTGGTATTTAAATGCCTTACATTTTTTAATCTTAAGAACAAAGGATATAGTAATTTCATGTTAAATTGTGCGTATATTATTTCTTTTAATCTTATTTTTTTTTTAATTCTACAAGCAATAAAATAAAATACCTCTATTTCAATAATAAAAATTTTTAATTTAAATGAGCTAAAACTATTAATTGTGTCTTTTAATGCCAAGAAACTAACATTAAAAGGTCTCCTTCTGGGGCGCATTTCCCCCAAATTTTTTAGAAATAATATTTCCATTTTGGCCGTATAAAACAAAAAAAAATCCTTCTCGCAGGACCCCCTGCATGGTTTCATTTGTACCAGTTTTTTATAAATAGAAGAAGGAGAGTTTCTAACTTTTTGATTTTTTAATTGCTCCATCTACAAATGTTCTTTTTTTTTTTAGGTTGAATTTTTTTCAATAATTGGAGTTATATATAAATCTTACAATGACACAGCTTTTACAAGAGCAACCAATTGATATTATTAAAACTTACTATAGAAATAGAGACTCAATTAAAGAAATCCACCGCAGAATTCCTGATTTGTTCGGTGTATTTCGCCGCCCTTCTGAAGAAGCATTTCGAAATTTAGTGAAAAAAATTAAAAACGGTAAATCGGTTTAAAATAAACCTTTATCAGGAAGGCCAAAAAATGCACGTTTTGCTGAGAACTTTGCAGCAGTATGCTAAAGTGTTGTAGATAATCCATCGACATTAATACCATGATGTTCTCGAATGGCATTCCCAATAACTTTTTTTTGGCCCCAAAATTTAAAAAAAATTAAAGTGTCACTTAAGATTGTTCTTTTTAAATTTAACAAGATGACGTTATACGACACGAGCAAACACAGAATTTTGCGCATAAAACTCCGTGGACGAGTTTTCCCGAAAAGGGACGGGACTGGCCACCTAGGTCTTTGACTTAACGCCTTTAGATTTCTTTTTCGGCATTCTAAAAATAAAGTTTAAACAAACAAAAAAATATTCTATAGGGAGAATATTCCACCCCAAAAGCTAAAAATCCAGTAATTTTAACAAGGGGGAGGCGTACATTGTAACCGATGTACAGGCAGTGGCGGGGTCTTAAGGGGGAAGGGGGGAAGTGCCCACCCTCTTCACTGCCCCGCTCTTTCAAATATTATTTTAATTCTAAATCTAATATTTTTTTTAATATTTACATTCGAGTTTATGTTTATTGCCATGAATATACTCAAAAAAATTCTTTAAAGACACCTGCGAGGATCGAGCATTAACGCACTCAAAACTAATTTCCGGGAACACTCAATTTTTTTCCCCTTGAGCCCATAATCCGAAAAGGTCGCCCTCCTCGGCGTTAGCAATTTTTAGCCGAATGATGGGCACAAATTTCGTGTCTCCCCAATAGTCCAACAGTTGTGGTTTGCGCGCGGAAATGCATGATAATAATTTTGTTAGTTATTATAATTTTTTTTTTTACTGTTCATATGAAAGCTAAATTATTTTTTTAACTGTAACCTGTTTTCTTGCCGCCGTCAATGTTTATTTTGGGAATCGAATATCGATCCGTTTTTTTTTGCATTCTTGGCGGGTTCTATGTTTGGGTATTTTTATTAGTTAAATAGTCTTGAATAAACCTTTTAAGTAGACGGTACGGAGTTTTATTTTTGCGTTAAAAAAAAACAATATCCAAAAAAAATTTTAAAATTTTTTTGGTAATGTTTAAGTATTTCTGATAATAACCCCAAATAAATTCGGTTCGCTACCTCTTAGAAAACGGGTTTGACGTTTGAACAGAAAGTTTTAGTTAAACAGATTGGTCGATTTTTTGTTTTGATATAAAGTATTCAAGTTCAAAAAATAGAAATATAATGTTTTAACAAAAATATTTGAAAAAAAATTTGGATTTGTGGTTTCGGTCCCAAAAAAATTGTTTTTTTTTTTGTATATTTTTAAAAAGAAATTACACGGACTAAAAAAGGTGTGGATGATTTAAAACCTATAGCAGACGAAAAAAAAACACGAAAATTCGTTTCCCTCTTAAATCATACATGGACTTTAGTTTTTGGGAAAACAAACATACGAGAACAATTAGACAGTGCATACGTGCGGGAAAAATTGAAGCAAAATAACAGGTACAAAAAAATAGACATATTTTAAAAGACTGATTTGTGCATAAAGTTTTGTGGTGTTTTTAAATTAGCGCTTAGAGGACATGACGAGAAACAATCTTCAAAAACCCCAGGTATTTATGTGGGGTTAATAAACTTTTAAAAATTAGACTCCTCCAAAAAAAAATCGAAATTTTTAAAATCAAAAACCTACAAAAGAGTTTTGGCCCCTATGCTTGAGATTTATCGAATCGAATTTTTAAAAAAATAAAATTTCAAACTTTGTGGCTTTAGAAGCTGACGAAACAACTGATGCATCTAATCAGCAACAAATGGTTATTATAATTCGATATGTCATTGATGGACAAGTATATGAACTTTTGGGGGGTTTTATTAAAATTAGAGACAGATTTTTTTTTAAAACCATTTAAGTGCAGCGAAACTATTTTTCAAAAAAATTTTAAAGTTACAGAGTGCCTTTCCCAAAAACATTTTGATTTAACAGTGAAATCTTACCCCCTGCTTGGGTGGAAAATTAAAAACTAAATTTAAACCCCAAATTTCGACAGGGACGATATGTGCAGGATTAAAGGGGGTTTTCCCCTTTTTTGTTTTACCCCACAAAAATCTTAAAACTGTGTTTTCAGAAACAAAATCGCAGATATTATTTGACAACACCAATGTCAAAAAATGAATGCGAAAGATTTTTTTAATTTTCACCCCTAAAAACTTTTTTGAAATGATGCTGAAACAGGCTTAATGCCCTAGCTGTTTTTCAATTAAAAAAAAAAAAGATACAATCTATACCTGACTTTGATAATAAATGCTGATTCGTTTTCTAATAAAAAGGACAGAACAAAGATTTTTCTTTTAAAAAAGGGTAATATCATCCCCTTTTTTATTATATTTTTCCCCCCCCAAAAATAAATCTCCAGCCGCCACTGTGTACAGGGTTTTTTTTATGATTTGGCTGCTTCAGTAAAATACAGGATGTCCCATTTAAAAGAATATATTGTTCCCAATTTTTCCTTTTTTCCACAACAGTTGTTTTTTTTAAATGAAAATTTGAATCCGCTTTTTAACCGTGCAAAGGTAGCATAATCATTAGTTTTATCTAAATTTTTTAAAAACCCCAAAACTTTTGTATAAACCCCTTTTTGGATTCAAAATAATACCTTTAAAAGCATGCCCAAATTTTAGAAAAAACCCGCTTTTATTAAGCTAAAGAAAATAAAATACGTTCTTCTAAACATTTTATTACAAAACAACATCTAATTTCTTTTTTTTTTTGTGAGTTTAATTAAATTTTATAAAATAATATCTGTATTTTTTTTGAAATTAGATGCATCAAAATATTTGCATAAGAATAGGTTGATGAAAAAAAATTTTTAATGGTTGTGGTTTAAAAAAAAACACAGATCATATTGCGAAAAATTGGGATTTAACGAAAAATTTATCAAAGTTACAAAAAAAAAATTAAATTAGGATTCTCATTTTAAACTTAGATGTTTTCGGGGGGGGGAAGGGGGGGAAAACAACTTTTTTTTCAAATTCTCCATTGAAAATTTTTTTAAGTGTTCTTCTTGAGGTTAATAGCATTTGGAATATATTTGTTGTGTGTTCCATGACTTGCTGTAGATTAAAAAAATTTGGAAAACCCCTAATTTTCGCCCTTGGTTTTTTGGGGCCATTTGCAATAATATGGAGCCTAAATCCGTATTAAAAAAAAAAAACATTTAGAATTTTTTTTACTCAAAACTATGAGCGAAAGTCCCTTTTTGGAGTTTTTTTAAAAAAACCTTTCCTTTAAATAACTTGGGGGATACCTCCCGGGGGTTATCAAAAAAAGAATATTTTCTTACTGACCAACTTTTTTAAAAGGTTCGATATCTTCTTACTAAAACACAAAACACGTCTCCCCCGTAACCCCAAAATTAGCACTTTTAACATACAAAAAAAAAAAAGAAAGTGATGGAACTTTATTCTAGACCTAGATTTTAAATGTGCATAAACTAAGAACAATTATTTTTTTTTGATATGTTGTCCAATGACCCATTTTTATTTACCAAATAAGTTTGTTACTAGGACAAATATATTGCATTTTTTTTTCATTTTTGTTATTACAATTTTTTCTTTTTTAAAAATTTTTACAGATTTACTACACAAATTTTTTTTATAACATAATATCGAAATAAATTATCCATCATTTTTTAAAAAAAAATGTATTGATGGGCTACTTTCTTAAAACTTTTTTATCAGTTTTATACCAGTTCAAAAGAGCTTGGGGAAAGGGGGAAATTTTCAATTACCATCCAAATTTTTTCCCCCGTTCCATCATGTTGTCCAAATACCGAAACATGTAGATTTGCTTTTTTTCGGCACCTTTCAACAACCAAAAATATTACCACGTTTATAGGGATAAAAGGCTATAATTTACTATACCCAAAGTAAAAAATTTTTTCGGGGATATTTTTAGCCACCCCAACCCCACGAAGCGGCGGGGAAAAAAACTAACACTAGTAAATAATTTTTAAGCCTATGACACATCTAAGTAAGCTGTGCCTCTGATATACTTTTCCGCTAAAATTAACAGTGAACCGGAAAAAGGGGTTTTTCGCCCCCGTTGTCATAATTCGCAAGAATAAGTCCCAAACCAGCGATTGCATTAAAAAACCCGGGAATATGTATTGAAATCATTTTATCGAAAAACAATAAAAGTGGCAACACACATTCCTTGGTTTTTAACTTGAAAAAACTTGAAAATAAGCGTATCGACAGGGTTTTCGTGCTGTTCGATAATTTTATTTTTTATTATTGTTATGGACAGAATTTGTAAGTTTAAATTTTAATTGCTATACAGGGTTTTTCTAAATATTTTAAATTTCTAAATGGTAGTATATAGATATTGTTTTGTGCCAATCTTATAATGTTTATCTTATTTAGTATATATAATTGTATATAAAGTTTTTGTGTTTTAATGCTTTTAATTCTGTAAACTATAAAATTCCAACCTTTAACTAGTTATCCGCCCCAAAAAAAAACTCGTTAACGTTAAAGAATAATAATAGAATAATGGTTAAAAATGTTTACCATGGGATTCGGGAATGAAATCCAGAACTAACCACTTTGGATCGGGGAATATGTGCAACTTTAACAAAAGTTTTCGCTCGTATTCAAAGTTTTAAAAAAAAAAGCAATATTAATATTTTATTGGATACTGGAAAATCGATTTTTTCGCTTTTTTTTACCTCTTTACTTTTCGATTTTTAAACATGAATCAGAAGCTGTTTTTTTGGCCGCCTCTTATAGTATTTAAAAAAATAATAATTGAATTGTTTTTTTCCATTTTACGACATATTCCTTTAAATTCTGTCATTTGCACGAAAAAATATTTAAAAACCATACTATTTTAATTTTTTAAAAAAAAATTACTTAAAAATATATGGAAAAAACCTTAATTTTTAATAAAAAGTAGGTAAAACTTTTACATCCGAATTCAACTCGAAATTCTAGAAGTGTTGCCCCTGTTACCAAGTTGTAATAGTTTTTTTTATGACATTTTTATAAGGTATTGAACCCTTTCCTCGACCCGCAATGTTTGATCAAAAATATTCTGATAAAAATCCTAAATATGGAACACGAAGGACCCGGAAAATAGTTTTTGGGAAAAATTCTACAAGCTGATTCTCAGGGCTTTCGTGTTTTGCATAAAAGTGGATATTTTGATGAAGAAATGCGTGTGAATATCGTATTTAATATTGAAATTGCAAGATCGGTGGTGAATTGGCAGTCGTTGTAACTTGGATTGTCTATCGTTCTGCTTTTACATCTTTTTTAATTTATGTTAAGACTAAAATTTTATTATTTTTCATGTAAAATTAAAATCAGAAAGGTAAAATTAAAGTAAAAAATGTATTTTTTTGAAAAAATTAAAAAATCAAAAAAACTCAAATTTGTGTTCTATGACCTCAAAATAGGAGGTGTGCAAAATTAAGCAAAAAAATTACATTTTTTCATTAATCCGAATAATACCAAAATAATATAGGCTTGTTACTAATTTAAAGGGGTTGATGAAAAGTGAGAAAATAACTTTTTGCTTGTAAAAAATATATTTTCATGTTTTGACGAAATTTTATGATTTATTTTCTAAAATGCATACGCCACTGGAATTGATTCCCCTGACCCCACAACCCGGGGCACTCTAAAAGCAGCGATGCGTCATTGACAGAAATTTTGGACTTGAAGTATAGTAATCAAAAATCCAGTCCCTCAATATAAATATTTTGTTGGTATAGAGTCAACCAACGAGGACAGAATAGGGCTTTATTTATCCAATAACCAATAGCCCTCTTGTGTTTTTTTTTCCTGCAGAATCCTGAAAAACACTTAAGAAAATGATTTGAATTAAAACCAAAGAATTACGATATTAAACTAACATTTTCTTTATGGGGCACCTTATTTATTGGTTGGTTTTTAAAAGCGTCTCTTTTTTTAATAAACATTTCAATAAAAATGATATTGTATTTATTTTAGTTACAAGTAATCAAAATCCCATCAAAAACATTTATGTAAAGTAAGAGACAGGTTTCTATCCAAAACTCTCGGCTTCTTAAAGTATTAAAAACTAAAATTTAACCACAACTAACCACAATTTAGTTTTCTACACTAGTTTAGACAGTGGCATAAGTTCAGCATACCTTAAAACTTGGGTTTATAGTCTGGGAGCTAAAGGGGTAAAAGAAAAAGTTATTAATAGCCGGTTATTATTAAATTCTGTCAGGGACGTGTTTTCTAATAACACAATGATAGATCAGTTTGAGCGGTCGCATTGACGCATATAAAAACAATGTAAACGAAAAAAAAATGAGGAAATACAAGTTGTTAATATCAATTTTACCATAGACACAACCCATTATCTGTAACTAAATATAAGTACAAAAAACATTGTCAGACTCATCGCCAATGTTGCGTTCACCGTCAGACCGATATACAAAAGTTTTTATGGGTCATTTATAATAGGTTTGAAATTAAGATGTTATAGAAAATAGATAATCGTGCATAAAAAGGTGTCAGACCTCGATGCGTCTTTGCATTAGTCGTCGGCCTTGATTCAAAGGTGACCAGCCATGCGCAATCTCATTGCTCGATACTCAACCAAGTGTTAAAAATTTTCATCTTAATAGCAAAAGCAAAATATAATTTTATCCTCATTTTAAAGTGCTGTAACTCTTGGACAAACAAATTTTTGGTAAATTTCTTTAAATTCAAAAATGTTATTTCTGAGATCAACATGAAATCATTCTTAAATGGAACATTTTTTTCGAACTGTATTCAAAACTTTGCAATTCTAGATCTTCGTAAGTTTTTAACTAAGAACTTTTCAGGAAGTTTAAGTACATTTAATAATTTCCTCTTGCAAATTAAAAATATTAAAATTTTAAATTTTGGTAATATTCCCGAATAGTTATAATAAAATCTCATAAAAGTCCCTCAGGGTTATCTGAAGAATAACATATTAAAAACTTATGAAGATCGAGCAATCAAAACTTTTAAGATCCAATGCAAGTAAAATTTATGCCCCTTTTTGGGTTATATGGTTAGGAAAATATTGTTTCATTTAAATTTTGTTTCTCTGGGCTAAAAAACAACATATTTTGGTCAAAAACCATATGTTAGGTATGTTTTCATGTTTGAAGATTTTAATATGCAGATGTTTTAAAATTCTTCGTCTTTATTTCCGAAAATTAAAGGCATAATGCCGAAATAGTAACAATTGGACGAATATATTTAAAAATATCTACGATACGTTGTAAATTTTAAACGCCTCTTCACTTCTCCCATGTTCAATTTTAATCATACAATACTAGGTACTCTAAATTACCTAGAGCTACACCTACGAAATATAAGCCAATTGATATTAGTAAATGGTTGGTTGATGCCAATACCACTGTAAATACAACCACCAACATTTTTATAGTAAAAATGTTGGTGGTTATAAATTTATAGTCAAATTATTGGTGGTTATATTCAAAGTGGTGTTATTTTCAAGGAAACCATCCACTTAAACTAATTAGTTAATCAGCATGTTTTTTGTAGGTGTCGGACACAGCCGTTTTTAAAACCTTTTATTTAACTTGCTTTTTGTAACTGTCTATCTACCTACCTATCTTCCAGTTAAAAATTTGTAATTTCGCCACTTGCTGTTGACCTATAGGGCTGAAATTTGAAACAATAATGTATTTTCGAAAAAAATGGCGGATTTTGACATTTATGAACCGATTCGCCCAAACTCGAGTTATTAAAGTGTATAGGGATGCTAATTAAGGATCTTAGATAAAAATTTGGAAATTTAAAATTAAGATTCAACCTTTGCATTTATAAACTGACTTGTCTCAAATTCTGAATAACGGTTTCTAAGGGCTAGGTCGATATCTGGAAATTAAGAATCTTTTGTCAAAATTTGAAATTTAAAACGGTGTATTCAAATGGCGGTTTGATATTTATAAACCGACTTGTCTCAAATTCGAAATACAGGGTGGCTCCATATTTTGACCATTTTGATCGCGAATAACTTTTGAACAAATAAAGATATCAAGATGCGGTTTCGCAAATATACTTATATTTCTTTAAATTTTATTCCGTATCTTTACCATTTTTATGTGACATTCCATTAGCTCAAAAACAAATGGCCGATTTTCCGATATAGGACAACTTTGTTATTTTAAATGGACCCTGTATGTTTCAATATTTTTAAATTTAATTTTCCCTTTAAAAAATTCTTACTATGGTTATCTTAAAAAAATAACGCATTTATTGACCTCAAAGAATTGACTGTATGTCAATAGGAATATTATTTTAAAAGGATTTTTTGAAAGTCGCCTGTGGAAACAAAGTTATCTCGTTTCCATAACAGCAACAAGCCCAGTGTCAGCCATTTTGGTATTTGACAAGTTATTTTAATTAGGAAGCCAAAATGTTCTCGTTAAGCGAAAAAGGAAAATGTGATTATGTTTGCGAACAATCAGTAAAAACCCAGCGAAGATTAAAACATGTTAATAAGCTCTACCCCAAAAATTAATTAAAATCTGGTACAGAAAATTCTGGAGTACAGGATCTTTAGCCCGTAAAAAGGCATTAGTAAACAATGAGAATTGCTAAATAAAACGTTACAATTGGAGATACTCAGGAAGATCCAACATTTTCAACGAAAAATCTCAAGTTCAGTCCATATTCTAAAACTACAGTACAAGAAATCATGAAAAGAACTTAAATTAAAGCCATACAAAATTCAAATGTTACAAGAAATAAAAGAAACCGATTTTCCACAAAGGGTGGAATTTGCCAGAAATTCAAAATTTAGTAAGGAACAATATACATTTTTGGATGACTAATAATGTCAGACGAACCACATTTCACCTCAATGGAAAAGTAAATAAGCATAACTCGGTTTTGGGCAAAGAAAATCCTCGACAATATAACGAACACGTTATAGATTCGCCAAAAGTCACAGTCTGGTGTGGTATGTAAGCAAAAAATTTATGGGCCATTTTTTTCATGAACCAACTGTAACCTCTTGGACTACGTTGATATGCTGGAAATATTTTTTATCCCCAATTGCAAGAAGATAATCTATTGAATTTCGTCTATTTTCAACAAGATGGGCTACACCACATTATGCTAACATTACCAAAGGATTCACTGACCAACGTTTTGGAAACCGGTGGATTGGAAGAGAGGCCCTATTCCTGGCCACCTCTTACTAATTTGACTGTTCCAGATTTTTTTCTATGGGGATATGTGAAAGAGTTTATAGTCACTTCCCCAAAATTTAGAGCAATTAAAAATTAATATCCGAAACATAATGAAAATATTCCTGAAGAATTTTAGTCAATAGTTTTAATAAGTTTTTTTCGAATTTAAATAAGTGCGTCGAAGTCGGCGGAAGGCTTTTCAACATTTACAGTAGTTTTTTAAAAAGTAATGTAACCTTATTGTAACTATTATTTTGTGAATAACAAACCTTTGGCGTCCTTTTTTTGTAACATATGAAGCAAATTTTAATTGTTAAATAATATTGTTGGTCGACATGCAGTCAATTTTTCGAAGGTCAATAAATACGTTGTTTTTGAGATAACAATAGCTTTTTACATTTTTTAAAGGGAAAGATTAAATTTTGAAAATATGAAACATATACAGGGTGTTCCATTTAAATAACATGTTTCTATAATGGAAAATCGCCATTTTGTTTTTGAACTAATGGAAGTCACAATAAAATCTTGAAGGTACGAGAATAAACAAAGAAAATAAGTGCATCTGCAAAAACCCATCTTAATCCTTTATTTGTTCCAAAGTATTCTCGATTATAATGGGTCAAAATATGCGGCCACCCTGTATAGGAACCGATTCCTTATGGAATCAGTTCTTGAAAAGGAATTAATTTCGGATCATTTTGAAATAAAATATAGCAAATCCAGATCACGGTTCCTATTTTAAAAGGTTTTTAATCCCAGCCTTTAGATCCCGAAAAAAAAATCGATTTCTGGATTTAATTCTGAAAGAATTCGATTCTAACACAGTTCTGTTATTTAGTTATAGGCAATGCGCTATAGACATTTTTTGGTATTCGCGGCAATACGATCGCGAGAGCTGGCCTATCATTTTATTATTAAAAAACACATACCTAACGGAATTTAATAAAAAGACCGGTTATTATTAACGTTTTTCTCCCCTTTAGCTCCCAATATTACACTTACCGAAACTATTATAAAATGCAAAATGGTATTCATTTTTTAATATTACATAAAACATAAAACACAGATTACTTTTAATTTTGCCCAAACCTTATACCACGTTAATTTGCATGCGTCGAGGTGACAAGGTATAACTCTCCATCTGATGACATGATATTTGTGATAATGGCGAATACCGAAATGCCTCATTCTTATTTGAGCCGGTATAAAATAATCTAAAGAAAAACTAGGCAAAACGTTGCAAACTAAAAGTATAATTTGAGGTCAATAATTAATTGGCATACGGTGCTCTGCTGTAAAAATTTGAACTCTTAGAAATCGGAACATTACTACTAAAGTTGATTGGACCTGCTTACACTAGTCGTCCAGGTAGATCTCCAGATCTAATGTGTTGGAATTTTATCTGTCTACAAATAAATTAAAGAAAGTATATAGTATTTAATGTATTTAATGAAATATTTATTTATAAAAATTATATGTATTATATTATATAAACATGTTTAAAAAAGACGCGCTCTATTTAACACTCCATTACACGCGTCCTCTGAATTTAATTAACACAAAATGTCTAGGAGTTACAAAATAAATCTTACATATTAAGCGTTTTATTTTAAGATTTTTTAGGTAAAAAATGTTTAAACAGTTCAAATAAATAATAATGGTATTAAAAATGGTAAAAAATAATTAAATTATTACAGATTACATAAAAAATAATAGGTCAAACGTCACTATCCTCTAATAAAACTCAACCTAAGTATGTATATGTCAGATTAGGGGTGATTTCTTATTTTATAAAGAAAGTTCCTATAAACATAGGCCCAAAATAGTAGTTTTCTAACAAGTGCGGGTGATACTATGCCGCACGCGATTGTAGGAAAGACACAGAGAAAAATGTACCACTACTTATAAATAAATGTCGATATTTTTTGAGATAATGTTACTAAAATAAAACTTTGCTGTTCCTTAAATTTTTATCTTATTTTACCAGATAAAAAATAAAAACCATATTGTTAATTCCCCATTTATCACATAAATATATTTATAAACTGTTCAAAAATATTGGCTACAAACTACAAGGCAAAAACAATATTTGACAATGGGTATCACCATTTTATTACTAAAATTTCAATTATTGTTTACAAATAGCTCTGCAGTGTTAAAAAATGTTTTTGTGTGATAAAATAGAAAAGTAATAAAATGGTTTAAATTTTTTATCTTATAAACGAAGCAATACCAATACCATGGAAATTGAAGAGACAAAAAAGTTGTATTTTTAGTTGCTTTATCTTTAAAAAATATTAAAATTTACTTAAAGTCAGAGGCGTATATTTTTTGACAATAAATTTACTTATGATGTCTCCTGACGTCAATGTAATTAATTATTTTTATTTAGTTAGAGCCTCCTATTTCTAAAAACAACGGTACCCAAAAAAAAATTAGTCAGAAGATATATTTTTTTCGAAAATCCTCATAAAATAAATAAAATATTGTCTCTTGAAAATAAAATTATTTCCCGACCTTTCTTTATAGAAACTTTTTTTCATAAAATAATCTGAGAAATCAACCCCTTAAATATTGCCGCGTATATGCTCCCTGTATATTCTATATAGATAAAAATAAAAATCAACCATAATTTACGACCAAGTTAATACTTAAACATAAAATATTATCTTCTCAATAATATTGTGAAAGAAACTAATAAAAAAAGTAAATTCTTTACTCCTGTATTAGCAGCAGACATTCTGAGGATTGGGTACTTTTCAGCGTATAACCTTCGTTTCTTTACCCACAATCATCATAAAAATTATTCAGTGATTTTGTTTGGTTAAATAAACTTCATGTATGCAATATCTTTTTGGAAAGGATATTGCACCTTTCCCTTAAATTTTTTACTACATTTTTATAGTAAGGCAATTTAGGTAACTTGCGTAAAAAAGTAATTAAATATATAAGTGGCATCTTAAAAGTATCGGTTCTGGCTTCAAATTTTGCAATAAAAAATACTTTACTAAAAATTCATGATATTTTAGCGTAAACTACAACTTTTTTATCTGCGAAAATTCTGAGATTTGGTTCGCTTTTGATGTGGCATGCGTCAAACATGTCAATTTAACGATATAACGAGATAATTAAAAGAATAACTCTTTCTTTTTTACTGGACCTATTAAATTTTATAATGCAAACTTATATTGACCTACAAAAATATTGGTCAAGTCGTCAAATTCACGATGGTATTATATTTATTAATAACCAGCTGATTTTTGCACAGTTGCTAGATAAATAATAGTAATATCTTATGGGTATCCTGGTCTACAGAAATCAAGGGCCTTTTGCATATATTTGACGCATGCCACATTAAAAACGGCATGGCATCAGGCCTATAGTAATTTATTTTTTTGTTTTATCAGTGATAAAAATATTAATTTATTTGTTTTTATTAAAATGAATAGGTGCCAATCAAATGATATCTAGTGATAATTTTAAAAAATTTTAATGTTTATAATTTCTTAAATGTTAATATTTTTCGTTAAAATCTGGTTAAAAAACCTAGAACTAAATTCTAAATAGTTTTGTCCAATACTTCTTTTTTTGATATTTTAACTCCTAAATCCACTTTGTGTCATTTCATATCACATATTTCAAATCTTCTTAGATTAATTTGAGCTTTTGTTTCAGATCTCAATTCAGAATCAACTTCAAAATGCCCGATGCTAACAGAATGTCCATTCAGAGCTGAACAATGCCAGGAAGATGATGATTGTTCTCCAGATGCTGTGTGTTGTAAGAGCCCATGTGGAAAAGTATGCACGAAACAACTTTTTACAGGTACTATCATTTCACACTTATTCACTAGTATAAATAAAAAACGTTCTACTTTTTTTACTTGTCACACGCATAAATAAAGACGTTTCAAGAACTAACTAGACACTACAAACTTTCGATGTTTCTTTTTTTTTCTTAGGCATTCTGTATATTTTAACATAGGCACTAAAATTTCCAAACAATGGAAACCCTTGAAAGTTTTTAATTAAAATTTTCCCCTTTT
>JAHBCN010017855.1:0-23489 GCA_019359885.1 Listronotus oregonensis
TCATAAACAAACAAATTTAAAATTTTGGTGTTTCATATAACTCTTGACTTTGACAAAATATTGCCTTTTGGCATTTGGGTCTTACTAATGCGTTTTTCTCTTTAAATTTAATGTGTTGTTACTAAAAACAAAAAAATTTTTTTTTTAATTGAATTGTATCAAGAAAAAAATTGGACAATTTTAAAACTAAATCAATAAATCAGGTTTTTCAATAAGAAAATGGAAATTTTATTCGCATTTCCTATGTTTTGATTCTAAGAAAAAATAGACTCAGAAAACGTACAGTCGTACAGTTCCCGTGGGATGATTATATAGGTTTAATAAAATTAATTAAAAAACTATGTATTAAATTTTTAAAATAAACATGTAACTATTTAATGAGCCCTATGATCTCAAACATTTTTTATAAAATATTTTCTTAAGTAATAGAAAAAGTAAATGTACTTGATGCTATCATAAATTTTTTGCTATCAGGAACTCTTTACTTTTTAGTTTCCTTAATTTAGATTTAACCTATGGTACAATAATTTTTTTAAACTTGTCAGATATGTTGTATGTAACCGCTTTCTAGAAATTATCAACCGCAGCATGAAGATGATGGATTACGACCAACAACCAGAGGGTGTGAGACATCTGCAAGAGCATCAACCACCTGGTGCGAGAATATTCATCGGACTTATCGGTGCGTGATCGTACGGGCCAAACGGCATTTGAAGAATGCGGGCTGATTCTGAGCTGTGATTTTATTGAAACTGTTGGGAAGATATATTTATGTTTTTTAATCGGGTTTTTTTCCCATTACAGAGTGTTGAATATTTCATTGAGATACATATGTCGGAAAATGGGTTTATTTTAAAAAAAAAAAATCTTTGCTAAAAAATGCCTATCTATGAAATTGTTTATAGGCTTTTGATTTTTCTAAAGTAATTAATGTTAAAAAAGTGTTTTATTATTTTGTACTTATAATTAATACTAAAATATTAATGTCATATTTTTCCAATAACACTAAAATTTTGGGATTATCTTTATTTGTTAAATGAAAAACCCCTTTTTGGAAATGATGTATCCCCAAACCCTTTTTTAATGATAACTAAAAACTTTTTTTAAAAGTTACGATTTATACTTTCCCTTGTTCACCAACTTGACTGACTTTTCGGGGTTTTAGCAAGGGCTGCCAGATATTCGAATATCAATATTAGGCTTGCTAAATACATTTTTTTTTTTTTTTGTTTTTTTTTTTTTTTCCCTGGGTTTTCTTTATGAATAATTTATGCTTCCGACCATTTTGCGGTGTTGTTTTGATCAAGCGTGTTCGGCAATTCCTGATTGACGTTTCCCCATTTTCGTTTTTTTTTAATATTCTTTAACTCAAATTTTTAAGTAATCTCTTTTTTTCCCCCGATGTATACCCCCTTCAAAAATTTGGTGTACAGTCTTATTTAAAATTTTTTGCCGGTCTCGTCTTGTAAGAATATTTCCCTTGGTTTGGGATTTAAATGCCGTTTAATATAAATTCCCCGTTCCCCAAACCTTTCCAAGTTCCTTTAAAACAGGGTGGGGCCCCCAAAACCCCAGGGTTTATAAAAGCCCAGAATTTTTGAAAATTCTTTTACTTTATGAGACGAGAGGACCTTATCTAAAAATATTTGATTTATACAGGGTGATTAAAAAAAAGAATATCAAAGTTTTTTTTTTTTTAAAGGGGACACCCCAAGTCTAAGCAAAAAAAAAGCCATTTTAAAAAAATGTCCCAAATAATCCCCACCCTTTTTAAATATTTAAAATTTCTGTTTTGTAATTTTGGGGTTTTTTTTTTTGTAAACATTTTAACTAAAATTTAAAATTTAAATAGCCAATATTTTAAAATATATTAAAACATTTAAAAATTTTTAAAAATTTTTTCAAAAAATATTTTCTAATATTATGAAGTTCTTTTGAAAAAACTCTTTTTTTTTAAATGGAACACTCTGTATTTGACTATTTAATATTATGCACTTTCTTCCAATTTTTTATATAGGGTTTGCCCATCCCTAAAACCTTACTTTTTTTAAATTTTTTCGAATTTTGTGTAGGGCGTGCATTTGCACAAAACTAATAATAACAATAGAAAAGTCTCTTTTAAACCTCCTTATTTTAAAATTTTTATTATGGTTATACTATACGTGTTCAATGCACCCACAAAAAATTTGAAATAATTAAAAAAGTAACAGTTTTGGGGGCAAACCCTATATTATTTTGGGGGTAAATTCTGATAATATTTAAAAAGTCAAAAAAATGTTCCATTTAAAATAAAAATTTAAAAAACGTTTATCATATTAGAAAATTTTTTTAAAAACCCCCTTTTAAATTTTTTTATAAAAAAAACCATATCGTATAATAGTAGTTTATAAATATTGGTTAATTTAATTAGTTAAAATATTTTTACGAAAAAAAAAGTTCACTAAAGTTACAAAATCAAAATTTAAAAATTTTAAAAAAGGAATTTTAAAAGGGTTTTTATTTTTTTTCTAAAAATTAAAACGATAAAAATATTGGGTGTTCCATTTAAAAAACATAACGATATTTTTTTTTAAACACCTTAAAATTTTTTTAAAAAAATTTTTTAAAAGAATTTTTAAAATTTTCCCCGGGGGTTTGGGTGAACCCCCTATATGGAATTATTAATATTTGGGAGTTGTTCAAGTAATTTTTTTTTTATTTTATTATTTTTTTTTTTTCCTTTACCGTTTTCACTTTTTGTTTCTTAGGATCCCTAGTTTGTTCTTATTTTCTATTCAGGGATTCTTAACTTTACAAAAGTCACTGCGCGGTTATTTTTAAAGACGTATGGACCCTGTTTCGTTTCGTTGGAGTTTTAAAATTTGGGGGGATACAGGGGTTTGTATATATACAGTATATATCCCATATAGATCTTTCCTGCCAAACTATTTAAAGAAGATTGCAAACTTGGTTATACAGTAGAAGACCAGCAAAAAAACCCTTAATTTTTGCACGAAATAAATCTACTAGACTTGCATTTGCACGAAGGCATATCAACTGGACCGCTGATTGGGAAATTTTTTTTGGGATGGACCGTCAAATTTTTAAATAGATAAAATAGAAAAATGGAAAAACTTTAAACAACTTTTAATCCTAAGTATGTAACGAATACAGTAAAGCATGGTAAATGTAGTGTTGTTTTATGGACTTGCTTTTCCTCTGGAGGAATTGGACCTCTACACTTTATGGATGGAATAATGGACAGGTTCATTTATAAAAACGTTATGTTTATTTTTTAACAGGATAATGATCCAAAAAACTCCTTTCATTGGCATGGTTCAGGCAGAACATTTTTAAGTTTTAGACGGGCCCTTTAAAAATTTCCCCCACTTAAACCTCTGAAAACCCGGGAAAAGTAGAAGGCGAATTAAACCCAATTTTTTTTAACAAATAAACACTGATGAATAAAATTTTAAAAGTATAAAGAAATCTGCCACTTCATGTATTAGAAACTTTAATGAATTTTACGCCCAAAAGATGTGCCAAAGTTATAGCCAACTATGCTATTGGTTATTAAACCCATGAATACTTTTAAATTTTATTTTTGTTATTTTAATTTTATACGTTTTTTGTTTATTTTATTAGCTGACCTTATTAAAATGTTGCAATCCTTTTGTCGCCAATATTTTTTAATAAATTACCCTTAGAATTATTAACTGCACATGTTGCTTTAAATTATGCTTCAAAGAAGTTTTTGTCTGATTGTCACAGTGTAATATATCCAGAAAAAGATATTAAAACTAAAGACTCTCGAGTATACCTTAGATATCATGTAGTACAGGAAATGAAGCATTTTGTCTCCGAATTTTTTTGTCTTACATGGATTTACCTGAAATTTTCACAGAAGGTAGGGAATAGCCCAAGGATCAAAGTTTAAATCAAGCCGAGGGGTGCATTTATCTTGGGGTGGTTGCTACCCGATCTTGGGGGTGGAAATTTTTTATTTCATTTTAACTACACAATCAATAAAAACAAATAATTCTAAGTAAAAAATGTTTCATATATTTTAGTACAGGAAATGGGGCATTTCGGTTCGGAATTTTTTTGTCCTGCATGGATTTACCTGAAATTTTCACAAAAGGTAGGGAATAGCCCAAGGTTCAAAGTTTATATCATGCCGAGGTGTGCTTTTATCCTGGGGGTGGTTCCCACCCCATCTTGGGGTGGAATTTTTTTATTACATTTTAAATTCAGAAATCGATAAAGAAAGTAATTCTAAGTAAAACATGTTTTATACATTTTTTTCGTAAAACTTATATTTTTCGAGTTATTCGCGATTAAAAGTAACAGTTTTTCGACTAAAAAATTGACGTTTTTAATGGGTTTCTCACGAATAACTCTAAAATTATGCATTCTATCAAAAAAACTGTGAAAAGCAAAATTGTAGCTTATAAGAAAAGAAAAAAAAAATGTTTTTTATAATTTCTCTACAACCAATACGAAGCGAGCTACGGCTTGTTAATGGTTAGCTTTTATTCGTCAAATGCTAAATTTGAAAGATTCAAAGTCAAATAGTGGGAGAAGTTTTCCTTTTTAAAGGAAAACATATAAGGTCTTTTTTGAAGTCTATAATTAGACCTTTCTTTTAATAACAAAAAAAGAGTTTCTAGCCTAAAAATTGAGCGAGTTTTGATAAAAATGAGGTCGTCCCTAATTTTTTCTACGGAAAGATCATTAAAAACAACCCCCTAATTCCCCTCTTAATTAAAATTGACCTGTACCCTTCTGCGATTCTTTTTATATATGTATTAATTAAATATAATTCTAAAAGCCTTAAGCCAAATTAAAATGCTTAATTTTGGAAAAATTGGAGCTTTTACGCAAATAGTAAATTTTTTTTAAAATAACTCCAACAATAATGGAGATACGAAAAATGCTAGGGTACCGAATTGTAGCTTTTTGATAACAAAGACTTTTATTTACCTATTTTTCTGTACAATAAATGTTTGGCCAAATATGGCCGTTTAAAGCCTCTATTTACGAAACAAGCACCACCTTATCCTAGCCCTTTAAACTCATCCCATTTTAAAATTAAGGGATTTAAAAGAATTTAATATACATAGCTTTATAGCTCTTAAAAAACCCTTACTATTTTGAGAAAACTTTCTGTCAAATAAAACTAAAGGAGCTATGTTTAAAAAAACCTATATTTTTTTCAAAAAATTCGAATAGCCCACTTCGAAACATAATATTCTATACAATCGGTATACTTCAAACTTTAACTGGTATAATTTTTGTGTGTATATCTACTTTTTTTTCTATTTATATCTATTATATTGGTTTATAAGAATTGCAATGTTGTAAGGGGTGGTTTTTAAGGATTAAAAATTTGCAAAAGAATGAAATTGCTAATATTTTAGGCAGTAATATTTTTATTAAATAAATCTGCCAAGTTATTTATTTTTTGGGCATAAAACTTTATTTTATTAAGCTATAATAAGGAATGATTTTTAAGGGTTGAAATATTTTTAAAAATTTTATTCCAAAGCATAACACAATCATAAATCAACTAATATAAACCAACTTTTACCCATCTTAAGGTTAAAAAAAGTTATTCTATAAGTTTTGACAATAAGGGGTAGTTTTCACCCTAAAAAAAAAACAGCGCACATTACCATGAAATAGAATTTGAAGTAGTGGATTGAAAGCGCCTATTTTCAATTTTTTATGCAAATCGATGAAAGACCAAAAATTTTAAGGGTTTGCCATTTTTTAAAGCTTTATTTCCCGGGGCTATAACTATGTAACATCAAATCGTTTTGATTTGTCAAAAACATTTTTTTTTTGAAAATCTTATGAGTGGTGGTTATTTAAAGGTTAAGTTATGGTAGTTAAATTTTATTAACCTAAACTGTTAAAAATATTGTTTTTTTACAATAAAACGTTATTAAATTTTTTAAAATAAAAAAGACATTTTTTGGATTTTGTTATAAAGGGTGATTTTGGGTTGAAACGTTACAAATATATTGTTAGATATAATTCACAACATAAAAATATTTTTATTCTACATATTTACCTATGATTTTAATTTACATAAGGTCTATTTCAATGGATTTTAATTTTTTAGCATAAGGGGTGGTTTTTACCCCTTAAATAAAAAGCACACCTTAAGCATATATAAACTTTGAACTAGAGGGTGAAAGCAACTTAATTCCAAATTTTTATAAAAATTTAAACTCTACAAAAAAGTCCGGAGGAGAACTCTTTTTTTCTCCCCATTCACTGTACTATTTTTTTTGTAAAATAAATATTTTTCGAGTTATTCGCAATTGAAAGTTACAATTTCTCAACGAATAAATCTAAAAATATGGATTTTATTAAAAAAACTGCGAAAAGCAAAATTGTAGCTTATAAAAAACCAACCAAAAACTCTTTTTCTTATAATTTCTACAAACAATACGGACCGATCAACGCTTCCTAATGGTTAGCTTTTGTTAGTCTAAGTTAAATTTGAAGATTCAAAGTCACATAGGGGAAAAAAATTTGATTTTTAAAGAAAACTTATAAAATCTTTTTTAAGTATATAATTGGACCTTTTAAAAAAGAAAATACAAATCTCTTGCATGAAAATTGAGCAGTTATGATGAAAATAAGGTCGGTCCCTAATTTTTTTCAAAATCAGTGAAAACAACCCCCTAATCACCCTCCTAATTAAAATTGATCTTTACCCTTCTGCAATTCTTTTTATATATGTATTATCAATACATTCTAAAAGTTTGACAATTTAAAATGCCAAATTTTTAAAAAAATTGGGTTAAAGTAAAAAACAATTTTCCGCAATTTCGTAAAAGCCCTTTTTCTCAAAATAACTCCAAAAATACTGGTAATACGAAAAAAACGCTAAAGTATTAAATTATATCTTTTTTAATTACAAATATTTTTTTATTTATTTATTTTCTGTACAATAAATATTTGGCGAGATATGGCCGTTTAATCCCTCTATTTACTAGCGAGCACCACCTTATTCGAGCCCTTTTAACTCACTCCATTTCGAAACAAAAGGATTTAAGGAAATTTAATTTAGACAGTCTTGTTGCTCTTAAAAAACCATCCAAAATTATTTTTAAAAAACTTTTCATCATTAAATATGAAAGGGCTATGTTTAAAAAACCAATCAACCATTTTTTTTTGAAAATTTGAATAGACCACTTCGAAGCAGTCCTGTGTTTGTATAAATTTTATTTTTGGCTATGTATGTAAATATGCAGTGTATTTTTGTCTTAATAAATTTTTATATGTAATTCTTCTTTTTATTTTATAACTATTGCAATGTTGTAAAATTTGCAAAATAATGAATTTGATAATATTTCAGGCAGTAATATTTTTAATTATTAAATCTGTCAAGCTATTATTTTTTTGGGGTATTTTTTTTAATTAAGCTATAATAGGGGTTGATTTATGAAGGTCCAAAATTGCAAAATGAATTAAGTACATATTTTAAGCAACAGCATTCTAAAATTAAACTACCATGATAAATTAATCATTTTTTAGGCTAAATATTTTTTTTTTACTTTATGCTGTAGCAAGAATTAATTAATAAGGATTTAAATATTTTGAAATTATATTTTAAATCGTAAAACAATCATTATTTAACTAATCCAAACCGAATTTTACCCATCTTAAGGTTTAAAGTGTTATTTTATTAGTTTTGACAATTGGGGGTAGTTTTACCCTAAAAACAAACAGCGCCCATCGGCATGATATAAAATTTAAAGAAGAGAATAAGATCAGTCTAATTCCAAATTTTTACGCAAATCGATGCAGGACAAAAAAATCCGAGGTTTTTGTTTGTCACAAACAAATTTGTAAATCTTATAAGGGGTGTTTATTTAAGTGTTAAGTTATTGTAGTTATTTTGTATTGTATATTGTATTCGTTTTAAAAACGGGGTCGCTGGCTCTTTGGGCCCCCTTCCCTGACCAAAAATTTTTTTTTGAATACCCTTCGTTGTTTGTGCCCAAAATTCCCCATACCTTTAGCAAAGTTCAGGATCTGGGAAAAACTGAATAAATTTAGGAGTAGGATATCCCCTTCGGGTATTTAACCGTTGTCGGGCGTTTTCTGCATTCACAGAGAATGTTTTTCCGACTTTTGTTCGTGACAAACCGACATTGTTCACCTCGTCTTTCCCTTTTTTTTTGGGGATCCTCCAAAGGGGGTCCGGGGGGGTCGGAACCTTTAAGTTCTTTTAAGTTATAGCTTTTTTGTGTTTTGGGGAATAAATAAATTTTTTTCGCCTGCTTTTTCCTGGGGTTTTTTGGGGAAGTCTTTTTTAAAATTTTTCCCTTCCTGAGTTCCTGTAAGGGGCCCCTAGTGGTGCCACAGAAAAGGGTCAGTCCATAGAATGGTCTCGTTCCCTTTCCGGCAGTTGATCGGCAATTTCTTGCCCCCACCCTTCATGTCCCGGTACCCCCCCGGTAACCTGTTGTTTTGGCCATTTTTATATTGTCGGCATCCCAGGGTCTTTAGTTAAAAAAGCATAATTGCCTTCAAAGCAGCCTGGTGCCATAAAATATATATGGTTGCGCCTCGTGGCCTTTTTTACATTCAGAAGGCAAAATCAAATTTAGGATTTCAGCTTGGGAAAATGGAGGGGCCGCCAAAAATTTGATAGTCTGCATCTAGGTCCAAAGACACCAGCTCCAACCCCTTGTTCCTCTTGATCCCTCAGTGTACCAGACAAGTAGCCTTTTTTTGCTTTGGTTTCCCCTTACACTCATAGTTTGGGGTCTTGAATAACCCTTCAAAAAAAAGGGCTGGAATGTAGTTAAATAATTATTATACCGTAAACCATTTTGTATAATTTTGTCTTTAAGATATAAGCGTTTTTAAATAATTTTAAGATGAAAAAAACAATTTGTTTTGGAATTTTGTTATTAAGGGTGATTTAAGAGGGTTGAAACGTAACAAATATAATGTAAATTATAACTCACAATATAAAAAAAAACATTCTACATACTTAGCTATAATTTTATTTAACATAATATCTATTTTCATTGTTTTTTTAATTTTTTGCCATAAGAGGTGGTTTTTACCCCCTAAAAATGAAAAGCACACTTTAAGCATATATAAACCTTTATTTAGGGGGCAAAAGCAACTTAATTCCAAATTTCCATCAAAATTGAAACTGCACAAAAAAATCCGGAGGTCCAACACCTTTTGTCTCCCCATACACTGTCCTTATACAGGTTTTTAATTATCAATTTCTTGCAATATTTATGTCCGATAGTGTACCTATATTAAAGGAACGGAAAGTTATTCTGTTTGTTTAAAAGTAGTAAAAATACAATTATCTTAAAAAGTTATAAGTAGGAAAAAGCTGAATACGTAGGTATGCATGTAAAAGCTTACACTTGCAATCAGAATATTATTTATCACCGTTAGTGTAGGTGAGGCAGACACTTCCACGGCGGTATCGCAGCGCGACAAATCACCTGGCAGGACAGTTCGCACGACCCGTGACCTTTCACAATAACCATTGCCAATTGAAGCAATTACCTCGGCCCATAGCCCGACGATGGATTGCTCTATGCAACATAATGGTACTGTTTTTATATGGCGATCATATCTTAATATAATAATTGTAGTCTTGTTCCTTTAATAGGCACTCGTTACTAGTGTATTGTTCTTCCATTTAAGTGAGACCAGAACGGACAATTCGTATTATTATGGACGACCGAGTCGTGTGCGCGACGAAAGTGGAGTGGAAATTACTTAGTCATTGATTATTATCTTATTAAATGCTTTAATGTGGTCCTTACCAAAGTATTCTTTATTTCTTTATAATAAAAATTAATCTTTTTTGGAAAAACAATTTTGAAATCAAGACGTTTTCGTTAAATTCTTTTATCTACGACCTGCAAAATAGGTGATTATTATGTAACTTATTTTTCTTCTAGCGTGTGGAAAGCAGCACTTTTCCGCACGCAATTTAGTTTGGAAAGTATCACTTTTCCGCACTAGTGCGGAAAATAATCACTTTTCCACTAGTGGAAAATTAAACCCTTGCAAATGTCCCACTTAAACAGGTACTTAAAATGCTTTTAATTCTGAAGTTTGACTTAGTATAATTCTATTATTGGCATAGTATTCTTTTATTTGTACAAATTAGGTGTAAAATCAACGAAATATTCACTAAAAATTTATATTGTTTTAAAAACATTGTTTCTAACATCCTGGTATATATTAAACTTGCTTGTCAGATTTTTAGTTGTGACCGGTGCCGGTGACAATATTATAAAAGATCAAAGTCATTAAAAGTCATCGATAATTAAAAGTGTCTTTAGTACATTCTGATCAGTATCGTCGATTTTGAATAAAAAACGTTTCCCATGGAGTCTTCCGACGAGGAATTACCTGAATCCATTCTCAAAGCAGCCGAAATAGCAAATTTAGATTTGTTGCCGTCCAAGTCGAGGCACAGGTATGAGAAAGAATATACAGCATTTACAAGCTGGTGTGGCGAGAAAAAATCAAAAGTATGAAAGAAGAAATTTTTATGGCATATTTCGCGGAACTTGCTAAAACATGTAAACCCAATAGCTTATGGTCAAGGTATTCCATGTTAAAAAGTGTCATTAAGATCGAAAAGAACATGGATTTAAGCAAATATTTCAAAGTTACATCATTTTTGAAGAGGCACAATGTGGTATTTAGACCCAAGAAGGCCAA
This sequence comes from Listronotus oregonensis, assembly GCA_019359885.1. Classification (NCBI taxonomy): domain Eukaryota; kingdom Metazoa; phylum Arthropoda; class Insecta; order Coleoptera; family Curculionidae; genus Listronotus; species Listronotus oregonensis. Next base: position 10,711 of record JAHBCN010017855.1, read on the forward strand.
AATTTTCTCGAAAGATGAAATAGCAAAATTTATTAATGATGCTCCAAATAATGTCTATCTAGCGATGAAGGTAGCTACAATTTTCGGACTAGCTGGTGCGTGTCGTCGAGAAGAATTGATGAAAATTAGCATTTATGATATTGACATAAGGGGAATCTTTTAATTGTAAATATTCCAGACTCCAAAAACCATTCTAGCCGAAGTTTTCTCATTTCCGAGGAAATTTAAAATGGAAAATATCTAGCTTTGTATAGAAAGTATTTCAGTTTACGAAAGCCCGAACCACCACACAGAAGATTTTTTGTTAATTACAAAAAATTGGCTTGTACTGTCCAGTGCATACGAATAAATACTTTTGGCAAGATGCCCTCTGAAATAGCTGCCTATTTACGTCTTCCAAACCCAGAACTTTACACGGGACATAGCTTTCGCCGTTCCTCAGCTACAATGTTAGGCATAACGAATATTAAAAGATTTGGAGGTTGGAAGTCATCATCTGTTGCAGAAGGCTACCTAGAAAGCTCTACAAGTTTCAAGAAGGACTTATCAAACAAAATATTATCCCAGAATTCATCTACCTTTGAATTGTACCGTCTTCTAGCAAGCAACAATGTGTCTCTGCTACCTGTAACGACGACCGGTTCAATTGCACCTCAACGGAAATCTCCAAATCCGCAACTTACCCACAACAACTTGCCTCTGCGATTCATTTGCAAAATGCTACCAACTGTTCTTTTTACGATTAATGTTGTTAATAATAATAAGTAGTAATGGTAAAAAATAAATATTATCTAATAAGTTGTTTAGTTTAGCCTTTTCCACACACTCGTAGAAAAAATGTTGTATCCTGAGAGGCACGTGCGGAAAGTGTCTTTTCCACCCTTGATGAAAGCTTACCCGAACTCCCGCTTAGCGCGTCGTTCGTGTAGCTGCCGTCGCGTGCGGAAAAGTATCACTTTTCGCACTTGTTAGGTAAATAACTATTAGCACATTTGCGTTGCATAATGAGTCTTATTACCGCGCTAGTGCGGTAGTGAACCATTGCGCGTCCATTACCACACTTGTGCGGTAAATGCTTATTACATGACGCATTTTGATAAAAATAGTATTTTTTGACACATTTTTTATTATTTTTTCCATTGTTATTATTATACAATATAATTTATATTTTAAAATTAATTATTATAAATATTAAAGTAAAATTTACACCATAAGCAATCTTAGGCATATTCTAAATCATAAAACTTGTTGGGTTGATGCCTGGGGAAACGGCATTGGCTGCTGCAGCCGGAGGCGAAGGTACAGGAACTGTAGCAGGTTGAAGGTTCGGCACCCAAATTTTCGCAATTTTTTTTTCTCCTACGTATCAATATAACGTTTAGCCAGCTGTTCTTCCCATCCACATGGCGTTTGACAGTCAATAGGTTTGCTCCAGAATCTGCCAACAGGGCTTTCGACATGCTGCCAAACGTATTGATACCAACGGGCTGCCATACGCAAATACCTTTTTTCTAACCTACAAAAAATATCGTGTGAACCGTGAGTGTTGGACGCAGCGATTTGTATTTTCGGATAATCTGAACCATGTCGATGGAATTTCAATATGGAAAACCTTCCCTTCATTTTTGACGTTTTCTCATAATAGCCCCAGCAATGCCAATGAATAGCCCAACCTGTAACAAAGAAAATAAACCTAAGTATAGTATGCTAAAAATCACTACAACTTTAAACTTGTCTTTTTTGCAGATATGTTTTGAAAATTTAAAAACTCTAGATTCTTACCTTAATAAGCATAAATTTCCCATCATCGGCTGTGGCAAGGAACTGGGCAATTTTTACTTTTAACAATGTCTTGCTTTTCTTCGGATTATATCCTTCACTTTTTCGTTTTAGGAGTGCTTGTAACTATGCGAACTTGCTTATATCCAAATTGTTCTTTGTAGCGATGACTGCTTGGAGCATTGAGTAAAAAGCCCACCTGCTGGAGCAACTGTATTTCGTTGACATCGCCTCAAAATAAGCCAGGAAAACTTTTTCTTGAACCATATTTTTATTTTTTTTTCGGAACACCAATCGACAAATTTTTGGTACACTCGTTCGTATTTTTCTTTTGATTTTGATGGCAACAGCGAAGCGACTGCCATTTGCGCCGTCTCTTTTATGTCGGAGGGAAGGGAATAATCAGACATCCTGTATTTTACTTGTGCGGTATCAGTCTATTACAATACTCGTGAGGTTACTCCGACTCGGTCTACAACCTTGTCAAGGCAATATTTAACACTCGTTATTGTAATAAAGCTTATACCACACTTATTATATAAATAACTATTATGTCATACTGGTTCATTATTGTATTTTTATTGCTTAGTTACCAACTATGTTATAGGGCACTTTATACCCCTGCGTGCATAAAGTGCACTTTACGGCCCACGCGGGCATAAAGACAAAAAAAGATGGTAAAATTAACGCCCTTTTAGAAGCCTGTTTTTAATTTTCCCGAAAAAAACATATTAAACTTTAAAAAAGAAAACGTGTCATTCGGTGCCTAATGAATAAATTTTGAGACATGACAAAACTTTAGACTTTTTGGCTGGTATCCTTTTAACCCTTACTTTAAATATTCGATTTACTTATGGTAATTAGCGATATTAATATTCTTATTTACCAATAAAGTTTTCTTTACCATTAAATATTTGGACCATAAGGAACTCGGGGAAAATGTTACAGCGAGATCGCCGAAGTATCCAATCAGCACAGTTTTATTAATAATTTCTACACAGTTTTCTGCCATCCAGTTTAATAATTTGTCATATTCTCTATCGTAGGCAGCTCTTGATTTCTTCGGTAGCAGGTTTTGTGTTGCTTTTTCTGCTTTTTTTGCAATTTCGTAAACAAATTTAAAATTTTCCTGAATTTTGACCTTTTAAGTTTGACAGTTAGAAAAATCAAATTCAAGCTTTTGTATCTTTTAAAATATTTACTAGTATGACGTAAAAATTTGTTTACACTAGTGATGTTACGAATATTCGCAATCGCATTTGCATTCCCATTCGCATTCGCGGATATTCGCATTCGCAAAATTTCCGCGAATGTTTTGCGAATATAAATATCATAAAAAACAATTTAAAGATAATGGTAGGTTAAATCTATTCATAACTTATTTTTAATAAAGAACAAGTCACTTAACCTCGTAATCACATTTATCAGTTTTCACTTTTTCATTTGCTATTTTTTTATTTATTTACTTTAATTGGCAATGAAGCTAAATTGAAATTTTATTAGAACTTTAAGACAAAAAATATATAATGCAATGTAAACAAACAAAAACAAATTCTATAAAATTTTTATCAGTTTTTGGCGCCAAAATTAAACAAAACTGAATATTTGTATTCGCATTTGGAATGTCGGTAGCAGATATGCTTTGCTTGCATTCGCATCCGCGAATGTTTAATAAATGACATTCGTTTTAGACACTTGGTATTAATAGATGTGTATTGCCCTCAGGCTATTTAAAAACATCGCCCTCGGGGCATAAACATCTACTTAATACCTTGAGTACATAAATACTTATTAGGCACAATGTAATATGACAATTATAACCAAATTTTTTGTGACAAATTCCCTTTATAACCCGCGAGCGCTATTCTGGCCCTGTGAGCTATAATGAAATATCAAAAATTATAAAACACGATGTACTTTTACCATTTTACTCAAAATAATTATTAACAATACAGTTAAATTACTAATAAATGATTTTTATATTTAGTAGTCAGTTTGATTTTAGTAGTATTTTTTTAATCTTCATGACAGCCCACGAAGGAATAACCTAAGTACCAGAGTACCGTAACTGCCGGGTTTTTAATGTTTAACCCATTTTTCCCTATTTCCAATATTGATAAAAGTGCTACTCATCATACTTTATGAGCTGGTAATGGTGCTATTTTATAATTTATTTACCGAGTCCTACCTATATTTTTCGGCAACTGCCGTTGATGCCCAATCTCCTAATTGTTTGATCCAAATAATTCCTTCTTCTTCAACACTGTTGCCGATGAAGAACAAAATAAATGTGCAATACACAACTCTTGATTAGGCAATTTAAGATGAGAATAGGATTTGCAATTTAAAAAAAAAAGGTTTTTTCCAACAACTTTTCTTGTGCAATTATCCATTTTTGATTGCAAGAAAAAAGCGACAAATCTCGTTATTGAATGGACGCAATAAAACATGTTTTTATATAAATATTTAAAAAACTTTTGTTCCTTTTATTAATAACAACTTCAAACATTTGATTTTTCTTTATCATAGTATCACGCAGAGTAACTAGCAACAACGATCCTAAATCTTGAATATCATTAACCTCCAACTAAACAAGTATTTGCCTTTGGCATTCCCCAGACAAACCAAAAATTAGCACAATCTCTTTAAATAAATTTAAATTTAAGATTTAAACAAAAGTACAGCCTTTATTCTATATCTCACCCTAATTATCATATTATATTTTATCGGGTGCTTGATACAAGAAAGATTTGGTTGCCTCCATGATAAAAATCTTAAGACATTTTGGGCTTGTATCTGTCCGTTTTTCTCTTAAAAATCCAAATTAACCTCACTAATTGCTAATATCTATGTCATAGTTGGATCTAATAATGGCCCCAAGTATTAAATAATAAAAGCGTGAGGACTTTCTTTTCTTTGGTAAATATCAAAAGTAAACTAGAAGACCTATTTTCGAAAAAAATATTTTTGATCATAATCTTTCTTTGATTACACCATTTAATATACTCAGAGTAAGTGTACTTGTACCAAGCTTTTGTTTCGATAAAAAGTCGCATTTTTACCTTTTTAGCAGCTTTTTCAATTACATTCACCTTAATTCAGGATTTAAATCTCAATTTGTTGCGTTTAAAACTAGGTGACGAAACGACAAATGAATAAATAACAATATTTTATGCCTGATATTGTACCTGCGATTTTCTTTTTCGAATACAATACGAGATCTGTTCAGTAAATAGGCGAACTGATCCAATATGGCAGCTGTGACGCAATGTACAGACCCGCTCACGAGTACACCATGTAGTGCGTACTGCCACAGTCGTGTTTGTTTTTGTTGTGGGTGTTTTTCGAAAAATCATCGAGCAATCACTCAACATCAAGTTTTTGGTAGGACCGGGTAAAAACTTGCAAAAAGTTGCCGATTTGTTAAGTGCTTTGAAGAAAATATACATTTTTAAGTAAATTAGACATTTTAAAGATGGCCGAGAAGACGCCAAAGATGATGCTTGGCCAGGGCGATCCCCGACCTTCTGTGGTGATGAAAATATTGATCATGTGCAATCCTTTCTGAAAGAAGGAGGGTGATAAACATCACTGCACCTATGCCTCAATAGGCCCGTTGTGCCACCTTCTAAAGGGACCTCCTCACTCAGTGCGTCGCCCATCCTACTTATTTAAAGTAGGTGACAACGTTGAAGAGGAAAATCTTCTTAATGTCGGCCAAAGAAAGCCAATACTCGCTCAGCATGGATCTTCTCTTGGACGAGAGTCATTGGCAGATACAAAGGTTGTGCTTCACCGTCTCGTCTTCTTCTTGTTCACAACCTCTACACAGAGGTATGTCATTTATACCCATCCTAAAGAGGTGTTTTCGCAGTTGACAATGTTCAGTAGGAACGCCCGTGATTAGACGAAGGTTCGCCTTAGGGATTGCCAAGTAATGTTTAGCTGTATCTCTGTCAGAATAGTTCAGTAATTCCCCGGAAAAGTTACAGTTTACTGTTTCATTTCATCGTCTTGTAAACTGCTGATGAAAGTGTCTTTTAATTAGATTCCTCATCGCAGGCCCTATCATACCTACGAATGGTTCGGGTCCAAAAGGTTTGATCCTGGCAGCCTTTCTCGCCAACGAGTCAGCAATGCGGTTACCTTTCCAGTGAGCGGGTCCTTTGGTCCAGCAGGGTACCACATTTTTGGTGGAAGCATCTACAAAGGCACAGTATGTGCAATCCTTTGTCCTGGCAACTGGTAAGGACAAGAGACCGTACACGATCAGTGTGTCATCCACGCAGGAGGTTAAAGGTCATCCTGGCCTTGTATCATTCTTGATGCCTTTTGGTCATCTTTGAAACGTTTAATCCACTTATAAATGAATGTTTTTTTTTAGAGCATTATCACTATAAACAGCACTCAACATGTCGGCAATTTCTTGCAAATTTTTACCGAGCTTCACCCAAAACTTTATGTTAAGTCGTTGGTTGCTTAATGATTTTGTCAAATTTTATCTCGACGAACAGTAAAAACACTCACAACAAAAACGAGCACAGGCTACATGGTGCGCTTGTGAGCGGGGCTGTATTTTGCATTACAGCTGCCATATTGAATCGGTTTGCGTGTTTGCTGGACAGACCACGTACTGCACTCATTACAAGTAAAGAAAAATATGTGGATAATACTATAAACAAGCCGAAACAAATCTTTTATGCATTTACTTTACAGTTAGATTTCATAAAAAAAAAAGATTCTTCAAAAAATGTATAATTACTATTTCTGCAGGTTTTAAGGTATTTTTTAAAAGTAAGAAGTTTACAGGCTATTTCCCAAAATGCACTGCGAATGGACCAGGCTTCGAATAAAATTCCTATACCTCTGATTGCCCCTTTTTCGCAACTTTTTTTGTTCTCCTTACCGGTATCAATATAACGTTTAGACACGCTGTTCCTTCTCCATCCACCATGGCGTTTGACAGTCAATAGGTTTGCTCCAGAATCTGCCAACAGGGCTTTCGACATGCTGCCAAACGTATTGATACCAACGGGCTGCCATACGCAAATACCTTTTTTCTAACCTACAAAAAATATCGTGTGAACCGTGAGTGTTGGACGCAGCGATTTGTATTTTCGGATAATCTGAACCATGTAGATGGAATTTCAATATGGAAAACCTTCCCTTCATTTTTGACGTTCTCTTATAATAGCCCCAGCAATGCCAATGAATAGCCCAACCTATAACAAAGAAAATAAACCTAAGTATAGTATGCTAAAAATCACTACAACTTTAAACTTGTCTTTTTTTGCAGATATGTTTTGAAAATTTAAAAACTCTAGATTCTTACCTTAATAAGCATAAATTTCCCATCATCGGCTGTGGCAAGGAACTGGGCAATTTTTATTTTTAAACAATGTCTTGCTATTCTTCGGATTATATCCTTCATTTTTTCGTTTTAGGAGTGCTTGTAACTATCGAACTTGCTTATATCCAAATTGTTCTTTGTAGCGATGACTGCTTGGAGCATTGAGTAAAAAGCCCACCTGCTGGAGCAACTGTATTTCGTTGACATCGCCTCAAAATAAGCCACGAAAACTTTTTCTTGAACCATATTTTTTTTCGGAACACCAATCGACAAATTTTTGGTACACTCGTTCGTATTTTTCTTTTGATTTTGATGGCAACAGTGAAGCGACTGCCATTTGCGCCGTCTCTTTTATGTCGGAGGGAAGGGAATAATCAGACATCCTGTATTTTACTTGTGCGGTATCAGTCTATTACAATACTCGTGAGGTTACTCCGACTCGGTCTACAACCTTGTCAAGGCAATATTTAACACTCGTTATTGTAATAAAAATTATACCACACTTATTATATAAATAACTATTATGTCATACTGGTTCATTATTGTATTTTTATTGCTTAGTTACCAACTATGTTATAGGGCACTTTATACCCCTGCGTGCATAAAGTGCACTTTACGGCCCACGCGGGCATAAAGACAAAAAAAGATGGTAAAATTAACGCCCTTTTAGAAGCCTGCTTTTTTAATTTTTCCCAGAAAAAAAACATATTAAACTTTAAAAAAGAAAACGTGTCATTCGGTGCCTAATGAATAAATTTTGAGACATGACAAAACTTTAGACTTTTTTGACTGGTATCCTTTTAACCCTTACTTTAAATGTTCGATTTACTTATGGTAATTAGCGATATTAATATTCTTATTTACCAATAAAGTTTTCTTTACCATTAAATATTTGGACCATAAGGCTAATAGTTTTAGATATTCCAATAGACGTATAAAAAATTTGGGATACAATGGTTAGTTCCTTTGTCATATTATATCTTCCATGCCATTGAACTGCCTATTCAATTTTAAACCCCGTATACCTCGTCTGATTTATTAGCACGCAGTTTTGTACTAAAGAAATCAGGCCATAATTTGCAAACAAAAATAAAAACAGAAAAAGTGGTACCAAAACACGAGTTCATAAATAAAATTAAATCGTTTAATATGTAGAGCGTTTCGCTTGTACCATTTTTGTCGGAATTTAGTACCCGAAAAGGCTGTGGTCTGAAGGCACGATTTAATGGCCGTTTTGATTAATGCAAGTCGCTAAAATTATTAACGCTGGACCTCACACGGTTTTTTTGCTTCTAGCAAATTTGGTTCAAGTATTGTCATGAACATTGAAGATTACGTGGTTTGATTTCCTTATCATTTTTACATGTAATGGGAATCTATTTGTAAGAAATCACCAAAAATTTTCTTAAATTTCTAGGTGTTCATCATGAAAAACAAAGGTTTATCTCCGTCGGTCTGTAAGCAGGCTCTATCTTTTATCACTCTCTCTCATCACACATTATCTTAATAAGTATTGTACAAAAAAAGAGAATGTATCAAAACTATTTTTTTATTTGGTATATAATCTGATATTAAAATACGTTATTGCTAAGCATCCGTACTAAGCGTCACGGATTAAAAAAAAACAAATACATTAAAATCAGGTTAAAACGACATTAAAGAGACCATAAAAAATTCTTCGTTATATGCGAAAGACGCTTTATCCGAATATTATATTTTTTCAAATAGTTGAAATAGATAAGTGTGCAACCTAAAATTTAAAACCTATCTACCGTTGGTCTCAGCGTTTTCTAGCCTTGCTGTTGTACCGCCCTTTTTTTTACATCGCCATTTCTTCTTAGATATTCCTGTCATCCTAGAAACCTTTTATACCACCAACAAGCACTTAACACCCGAGCATTTGTAATAATATTAATAATAATAATAGTTTATTGGCGCCTATACACAAAAGTATTTATACACGTCAAAAGATTAAATAAAATTTTAAAATTGTTAAATTCAGAATGCAATAAATTAAAAAATCTATTTTTTCTTTAAAATTAGCTAGTATCCGGTACAATTTTAATAACATCAGCAAAAACTGTAACCCATTCTGCATCAGTTGGGTTTCGGACTTTTTGCTGTATTTCCAATAATAAGGGTAGGAGAAGATGATAAATAATGCAACTTTTAAATAGCTTACCTCCAACATCTATTATCGAAAGTGGATACCTGAACTACAACTTGAAAGAAAATTTAAAGGTCCTTTAAATGTCGTAATTTTCGGTGTCGGCTACTTTGTAGTTCTCCAACTAGAAGGCGTTGTTTAAGGAAAACTCGGTTTTTCGAGATTTTCTTGAGAAAGTTAAATACGACGGTTTGATGTTTTAATAATCAATTTAAAAGAGAAAAAAGTATCTGCACTCTGGCGAAAACCGCGGTTTGATATCTGCAATCGTTGTCAAGTTATTTTAAACTAACCCGTTTTTCAAGTAATAAATCTTATTAACAATAATTCAAAACACTCTTGTGTTAGAGTAAAAGCATCATTACTGTGGAGTAAAGAGAAAATCCTGTAAACTATTTGAAAGTTTGTATTGTATATGTATCATCTTCCCCCACCATTATAATTGGAAACACGACAAAAGTCTTAAATGAAACTGATACGGTATTGGTTATATTTTTATAATTGTTTTTATCAAAATTGAACCTAATAATAGATAATTTAAAAAAAAATAGTTTTTTTATATTATCGTTGGGGTTGCGCCATCCGCGGTAATTTAAGAAACTTGAAAATTATTTCCAGCTATTACTCTTGACCACCTTTACTAAAAATGTGTTTGTATGTACAGGGTGTCCCAAATTCGAGCCTCATTATTTCGATCTTGGAAACCTCAAAAGATGCGAGGTCGGTTAAATAAAGCAAGGTTGCGCAATTTAATGCTGATTAAAATACCACCCTAATGGTCGAGTGATGATCGCGTTGTTAAATTTAGCAATGGACTTAGCAATTGTTTAAAGTTAACAACGGTTTAAAATTTTTAACAAAACGTCATTAAAAAGAAATTAATGATTTTAGAGGAACCTGTTAAAATCTGACATTTTGTTAAACATTCTAAACCGTTGTTTTTTTGAACAATTCAAAAAAACCCCCCCTTAAATTTCCCCAAAGGGTTGGAAAGATCAGAAAAATTTAACAATTGGGTTTATTTTATTCATTATTTAAGCAATGATATTTCAGTGCATTTTTAATTTTTTTTTTTTTTTTTTTGAAATCTTGCGTGTTGCGAAAACGCATCACTGGGACAATAAATAAAAACATGTTTTTTTTGTGTTTCTTTTTACATCTTTATAAATATACAAATAACCACTGCATAATATGTAAACTAATACTACACTCATATAAAAAAGAAATCGAAAAATAGAAATGGTAAAAATATATTTAAATTTTTAAAGTGTTGCGATAACGCATCACTGGAACGATACAATAAAAAATATATGATTGCCTTTTATAAGGCGCCGTGTGATGTTCTCCAAAACAAGTAGTGAAACAAGAGGTGCATATTGCACCCCTGACAGGCGTATACAGTATGGCTGTGACATATTCGACACCTTTCCGTCTATTTTCAGGAGAACGGACCACCACATTTTCGTTTAATATTTTGGAATCTGTTGCTAATGATGCAATTTTTTATAAGGTTTATACCTTTATCCTCATCATCGGACCAATACATCGTCATTTGAGAGAAGCTCTGATACCCAGAGACAAGAAGAATACCAACAAAATTTCAAAGTTCTTATTTCTGCAATAAAAAGTTATGGTGGTTATTATCTTTAGCATATTTTATTGTAAAATCTAAAATAAGAGGGCTACCTTGATTATCAAAAAATAAAAAAAATTTTTAAAAAGGGGGCTTTCCACTACCCAAAAATTTTTTTGGGTTAATTTTTTTTATTATGTTTTTCTGAAGTGGCTGGGAGTATACCTGATCTCATCTTTTTTCAATTTCACCGAATCAAGTGGATCCTGACGTGCGCTTATAGCACCAATTATCTATTATCTTTTGAAAGCTAGTGTTTTATCATCCTATAAGTTACCTAAATACTGTTAAGCTTTTTTTGAGTTTGAAGGACCAGCTATATTTTTACTAGACTCTTGTACACTCACAACCTTGTCGAATGGAACATGCAACTCAAATATCCCAGCTATATCTTTAGGCTCCCCTGTTTCGCATAAATTTGCCTCATTATTAAAAGTTTCTTCGTCGGTAAGAGTGTCAACATTTGGTGGTATATACACACCATCAACATAACCTAAAAAAACAAATAACATAAAATTTACTTAGTAATAAAATATAAAAAATGTGATTACCTTTATCTTCAAGTTCACCTATAGGCTTTTTCATGGCCTCTTCTAATTGTTTTTTAGTAAAAAAATTATCCGATTTTTGTTGTTGGATTATCCCACTGATACGTTTTCGCAACACTTTATTTTATTATATTTTTTTTATTTCATGTTACTTCAAAATTTACTATGTAAAATATTTATCGTGAAGAAGTAGGTCCATACTAAAAGATTCTATAGCTATTTTTCTTAAATAAAATTGTATGTATTTTTAAACAATTTTTCAAATAAACAAGGAAAAAAACATTTTTTTTGAAATTTTAGGGCTCTGTGTCAATTTTTGGTTTTGGTAAAACTTAAAATGAAATACGACTTTTAATAAATATTTACCCTTGTTTTTTTTTTAAATAAATGTTAAGTAGTTAAACAAAAACAATTTTGCAAAAAAAAAATTTAAAATTTAAAAAATTGCGTAAATAAAAATGAAATAAATGGGTTTAAAAAGCTTTTTTCAAATAAGTGCAATACCAGGTTTTTTGGGGGGTTAAAAGCCCAAAATTTAATAAAAAAAAAAGGACCCTTTAAAAAAAACAAATTTGATGATGGCAGCTCAAAAACGAAACGTCGGTGTAAATGTATTAACACTGTCTTGTAGAACGAACAGAAAAAATTAGCAATAAGAATGTGAAATTTATTTTGTTATATCTAGCCAAATAGAGACATAAAAAAATAGAATCGCAAATATTTGGTTTTTTTCCAAAAGTCTTCGGAAGTTTTTTTTAAATTTTTTTAAAAAAAGGTGGGATTTTTTTTTAGCATTAAATTGCGCAACTTTGCCTTATTTAACCATTCCCCCCTCTTTTTTTTATAAGGAATTTTTGGGAAAACCCCCACATATTTTTGGACACCCGATAAACTGCTTGCAAATATTAATGTAATGTAAATATGTAAACAACGTCCCGAGGTTCCCCATCTTTTGTAAATTTTTAAACCGCAACCGTCAACCTTCGTTGTATTAACCGAAGCAAAAAATTAATTAATATTCTAATTTTGTCGCTATGTATTTGTCGTTACAAGCTAAGTCGTTATATCCGGTTGTACTTACAATATTTTGTATGTGGTTTTAACTAGGTGGATTAAAATTCGTTATTATATTCGGATTGTCGGTATAAGTGGTCTTACTATAAACGGATTTTACTGTTTTTTTTTATAAAGAAAAATCCTATTTTTCAAAATTAATTATAAACAAAAGAATGTATATAAAAAATTATTTTAAACAAACATTTAGCTTTTTTTTTTTTTCGCTGCACGAATCAAAAAGGGAAA
>JAHBCN010017856.1:0-17811 GCA_019359885.1 Listronotus oregonensis
AAAAAAAGTATAATTTTTAAATAATAATATATAAATATCTTTATTCTGGAGAAGAGCCAAATAATTTTTCTTTTAATTTAATATTCCCAGAAATTAAAATAAACTATAAAAACCTATCTATATGGTTAAAAGTTTTATTTACTATTTTATATTTTTTTAAATATTAAAGGTACCTATACGTGTACCTTCACCAGTAACTATTTTTTAAAAAAATCATGTCAGAAATTAATGTCAGTAAAACACAATTTTTTATAGTCTCATATCTGTTTTGGGTAATATAATAAAATAATTTATGCGCTACACTCGTCCGATGATAACCAATAAGTTTGAAATAACATATATATCTATTAACGGGTTGCCAATATTTTTAAGTAAGTTTATTTTCTATTTTAATATAATTTCATAAAAATAATTATTTTATTATAGTTCTTAAAAACAAATCAATTTTATAAAGATTTAAATCTTTGGTAATTGTCTTGAAAGTTGCCTCCACTCCGATTTAGACCAAACTTGGTATACGGGGTTTTTCGGGCGCTGATTACGAATCTGCAAAATTTTTTCGGCAACGTTTCGTTTTCGAGATATTCATCATCAAAGTTGAAAATCAAACTAACCTTATTTACACTATTCCTCCTTTTTTTTTGCTCAGAATTCTTGATTTTTACACTATATTGGCACACAATATTTTACAAACACCTTTTAAGAACTTGTCTTTATATTTAATTTACATCTTTTTTCCCTTTAATTGCAAACATCCACTTTCACACGCCGCCTACGTGGCCGCAACCATGTATACACTAGCAAATATGGCTGCTGCCTTTGAACTTGAAAGTTCTCAATTTAATGGGAAAAAGGTGTAAAATAAATAAAAATACAAGGTTTTAAAAGGTGTTTATAAAATATTGTGTTCCACTTTAGTGTAAAAATCAAGAATTGTGTACAAAAAGAAGGGGGAATATAGTGAAAATGAGGTTAGTTTGATTTTTAACTTTGATGATGAATATTTCAAAAACGAAACGTTGCCGAAAAATATTTTTTTAGATTCGTAATCAGCGTCCCAAAAAACCCCGTGTACCAAATTTGGTCAAAATCGGAGAGGAGGCAACTTTCGAGACAATTACCAAATTTTTCATGTTTTTTGTTACTATTATTGGGAGAGCAGACTAACTCTCCATAATAATCTATAAAGAAAAATATAATTCTTAAATAATACTACATAAATATCTTTATTCTGAACAAAAGCCAATTAATTTTTCTTTTTATTTGATATTCCCACAAATCTAATTGAACTATAAATAACTGTTTTTTTTTCAAATAAACCACATATATTATAATTTTATCCTACAAAAATACAAATCCCCCTTCTTTTAAAATGTAAAAGTTAAGTATCAATATATGGTAGAGATTTTAAAAGGCGAGTAAACTTTTAAAGGATGGCCGTTTCGCCATGTTAAATCTCCATTAGAACATTACTGTCTTTCAGACCACAAGACTTCAAAACTTGCCAAAATAAATAAATATTCACCTTATATTTACTTAAATGAGACATGTATCTTTCACGTAAGAAGTACATTAAAAAAAGTTTTAATGCTCTAAAAACAGTTTGAAAACCACCAAAAACTTTAGTTAGATTCTTTGGTAGTTAAAGTTAAATATATTCGGTAATAGAAAATTATTTCGCGATATAACGGTTAACTGTAATCTACATACATTTAGTAGTAACACAGTAAAAAAAATAGGTCCTATTTTTCTTTGTGTTTTTTTTTCTTGTAATGTATGATTGTTTATCGCATAATCCATATATTTAGAACGGAGCTGTTTAAAGAATATCTTATTTGAAATACATTCACTTCAAAGAAGGATTTGCAACTAAAAAATATAAAAATTATTTTTCTTATGACAACTAATAATAAGAAAAATTATTTTAAAGGAGCAATGTGTCATGTTTTTTTTCTAAAGTTTTGACTTTTAAGTCGGTTAAGTTATGTTTTTGACTAAATAAATTTTTATAATAAAAATTAAAAAAAAACAACAGTACCAAATTTAACCAAGTTTTGTATGAATTTGGCAAGATAAAATTCCTGGCAGATTGTGTAGGCCTACCAAACTTTTTAAAAGTCCGAAAAATAAAAAATGCGTTAACAAATACGATTTTTAAATCAAAGTAAATTTAGCATAAACATTGGAAGCCTAAATTTAGAAATTGGAATTGAAATTTTAAAAAAATATTTTTAAAATTTATAAATAAACTTAAAAGTTGCATAAGATATATAAAAATTAAAATCCAATTTTGTGTCAAAGTTTTAAGCAGGTATCTTATTTTTGGGCAAATTCAATTTTAATGGATATCAATTTGTCACACATGACAGATATTGGTTCTTTGATGAAATAAAAAGTGGATTTTTAACAAATAATATTAAATAATAATATTTTTTGGTAATTTTTAACAGCTGAATTTTTTAAGGATTATAACCTTCTAAATTTGGCAGACCCCCTTTTAGACAGGAAGTGCTTTTTACGAGTATTGTCACGCTCCGCCCCTTTTTTGTTTAAAAAAAAACGAATAATGGCCCAATCATGTTTTGTGCCAATTTTAACTTTGTCATAACTTTCCATTACGGGAAATATGATATACGAACAAATAAGTTTAAATGTTCAAAAAATATGTTTTAAATTTTAGATTTAGACGTTAAAACTTACTTTTAAATCAAGTTTATCCTTTAATTATTTTGTAATTTAAACAAGAAATTAAATAATAAAACAACCGTTTTTTAAATATTTAAGCAAATTAAATTAAAATTACTATTAAAAAGGGTTTTATATCATCATATGGCTAATGTATGACACCTAAAAAATTAAAAAAAAATGGCTCTATAAAGAAAGTCCCTTCAGAAGTAATTACAACACGTTGCTGGAAAAATATTTTAAACTAGGTAATTGAATTTTTTATTACTTATTTTCAGCTCCTCGGCTGGAGATAAAATCCTTGAGGGAATATAATATCGTGATTTTTTTATGAACACTTTAATAAAACAAGCGTTAATTTTTTCATTTCTTGGTCATTAATTTGTTATGTTTTTGTTAAAAATATTTAATTGGATATAAGATTTTAATTTTAGATAATAAAAACCACCTATTAAAGACAATAAATATGAACAAAAGCCAATAACACATCTTTTCTGTAAATGGTAATCAAGCATTTGTTGGAGTAATTTCATGCTTTAAAAATTTACAATTTCTCAATAAACCTTTTGGTGCCTCATAAAGTAAGGAATTGGGCAAATAAATATTGTATTTTTTAATTGAAACACCTTGTATATTTTTCGTTTTTAACTTTGACATAAGATTAAATAAAAAAAATGTATATTTTATACGTAAGATTCTTAGTTTTTAAGACAATAAGATTAAAAAAAAACAATTTTAAAGTAACGTTTTTTTAAATTAAACCACATATATTATTAATTTATTTCAAAAAAAAAACAAACTCCACCTCTTTTTAAATTTAAAAGTTTAGTACTAATATAATAATATGGTAAAGATTTTGAAACGCGAGTTAACTTTTATAAGGTGACCATTTCGCCATGTTAAATCTCCATGAGAACATTACTGTTTTTAAGACCACAATACTTTAAAATTTGCCAAAATAAATAAAGGATCAACCTATGTTTATAAAAATAAAACATGTATCTTTCACGTAAGAACATTAAAAAAAAATTAATGCCAGTTTAAAACCAGTAAAAATTTTAGTAAGATTCTTCGGCAGTTAAAGTTAAAAATTTTTGATAATAGAAATTTATTTTGCATTATAACGCTTTACTGTAATCTACAGACGTTTAGTAGTAACACAATAAAGAAAATGTTTTAAAGGCCCTTTTTTTTAAATGGTTTTTTTTTTAATGTATGATTGTTTATCGCATAATCGATAAATTTAGAACAAAGCGGTTTAAGGAATAGCTAAATTCAAATACATTTACTTTAAAGAAGGACAGAAGACTGCGTGTTACTCTGTGAGAGTAAAACATAGCGTATTATAAGGAATCTTTAAATAAGCAACTTCCTGCAACTTTAGGTATTTTTAAATAGCTGGCATATTTAAATAAAACGGCGCGTCGTTAACGTGTTTTAAAAGGGCTCGTATTGGAAAAAGTTCCTTTATTTAAATTGCGTCCTTTGTTATATAACACCTTCAAGCATATACCTACTAGAGGCGAGCTTGCTGGTCGGCCATGCGAAGAAATGTGCGAGAGGGAAAGAAGAATAACAGTATTACCTTTCTCTCTTCCTCCACTTGCCTAACTGGTCAAGGGAAAAGGTTATGTACCCCGCCCACCAATCAGCATGCAAAGCGGGCTCAGTATGTTCTTACTTTAACAGCAAGTCGGCTGTAAGGTTGTTAGAACTGGTAAGAAATACGTTAAATTGCTGCATTTTTACGGTTTAATAGATGTCAAAACGTACTTTGGAGACGTTCGGTGCAATACAGATGGAAAAATACTACCTTGCATAATGTACCTAACTGCTTAAGGTATGCGATTTTATTTTTTTCTATAAAATATTTTAACAACTTGTAAGGAGATTAAAAAAAAGAAGGTATATTTATTTTCACTTATCTCTTTACGATTTTTTATACAGGGGAATATTTAAGTAGCCAAATTATGAATTTAAAAATATTATGTTTTGATTTAATTTTTTAAAACCTATGTGTGATAATGGAAAGCTTTTTTATAATTAAGTATACACAATAAAGTTATTCTTTATAAAAAGTTCTGTATAATCCAAAACCTTAAATGCAATCATCAGGTGTCAAAATTTATCAGTCGTATTCGAGCTTTGGCAAAAAATGGGTGTTTGTAAGTTGGCAGCATATAGGAAAATGTTTAGGTTTACGACAATAAGTTATTCTTTATAAAAAGTTGTACTTGGTCCAAAACCATAAACGCAATCATTAGATGTCAAAATTTACCAGTCGTAGAAATGATTATACATGTTAAATTATGAAGAAAAGTTCATATCAACATAGGTCCGCAAATGCGTTATAAGGTTGCTATGGCGATTCAAAGATGGCACCGGTATATAGGGGTTCTATTTTATATCTCTGGAACCGTTTAAGATGGTCATCTGAGTTTTGGCATATGCATTGCTTTTAATAGTAGGCACTTTTCAGTGTTTTTACTAATTTATTATTGTAATCAGTGGCGTACCGAGAGGGGAGCCCTTGATTTAATTTGTTCACATATTATTAAACGCCAAATTAAAAAATAAAGTTTATTTATTTATAATTGTGTTAATAATATTAAACAATAAACATTAAAAAATTTCTGTTTTTGCCTTTCAAAAAATACTGAAATACTCTCTTGCTTGGACGACCATGCATGCACTATTTTCTTTGAAGAGTGATTTTTCGAAAACGGCTAGCCTGACAAGTTTTTAGTAAGAATACCTTTTATGTTATATATGCCCCGGAATCAGAATTTCTAAAGAAAACTACAATAATATGACGTTTATTTAAAATGTAAATAAATTAAATCGAGGCCTCCCCTGTCGACACGCCCCTGATTAGAATAATAATTTGATAAAAACACTAGAAAGTACCCATTATTAAAAGCAATTCATATGCATAAACTCAGATGACTATCTGAAACGGTTTCAGAAATATAAAATAAAACCCCAATATACCGGTGCCATCTTTGAATCGCCATTGCAACCTTATGACGCATTTGCGGACCTATGTTGATATGAACTTTTCTTCATAGTACCTTTACCAATATAATAATATATTGCAGTCGGGCGAAAATACTGCTTTTTTAATTCTTTTTAGTTACTTCAGATTTCGCTCAGCGCCGCCTTACATGGTATGGCAAAACTACCCCTTCGAACTTTACAAACCCTTGAACTAATTATTAAAACATTTGATATGTACTTTTATTTTTACTATTACATTTTTAATTACAAAGCAATTAAAATTGCAATTAAATTTAAATAATTTGTTTTGGAAACATAAGAACAATAATTACATTTTATTAATAGTTCATTTTCTGAATCCATTAACTGTCTCAAACACGATTACTTTTTAAATACAATTTCCTTTTCGAAGCTAATTACTTTTTTCAAGTGTAAAGATTCCTTTATGCACATTTTTTTGTAATGGTTACTTAGAATTGCTTTTTAAGAATAATTCATTTATTGATTAACTAAAAATGTTTGGAAGTCTGTAAAAAAATTCTTCAGTAATGTTATAAAGGGTTTGTTATTCGCCCGATTAAGCAGAAAAACTCTGGCTTGAGATAAACTACTTATCGCAAAAAGCTATTGATTATCTGTCAGTAACAGACTCTTCTTAGATAAGGTGCTGAATCGTGTTTAAATTAATAAAATTATTACAAGATTTCCTTTTTAAACTAGATCTTGTTAATTAATAGAAAAATATCTTGTTAATAAATGGAAAATTTATTGTTTAAGGCGTTGTTAGCCTCCCTTAATAATTAAATAAAATTTTAAAAGTTACACTCGATACTATCTTTCCCCCCTGAGACATCTACAATACACATGTCACAGTTACAGCTCAGCAGTCTTAAAATCGCAAATAAAATATGAGACATGACAAATCAAAATGGTTTGATTTACCTTTATTCGGAAGAAAGAAGATGTAGGGAAAATGGAATCATCCCGTTGTTGTGCGAATCGGTCCACATTTCAATTTGATCTCTCCAAGGACGTTTAAAGGTTTATGAAAGGCCAATGCTGTAGAACAAAATTGCCAACGCGTGCAGGGCAGCAGGAATGGGAAAAAAGGCTCCGCGGAATTTGCGCAATGAACAGTAGGTCAGGTTCGGACTTCAATAATTCTTTATTACCATGTATAAAGCTGACATCATCAAATGTTAACTTCAAACTTACTATAATTTTACTGTTTTTTTTATTATTTTTTGCACAACACTCTTAGCAATGGGTTATTTAACAAAACTATAATAGAATATTTAAAGTTATTGTGTAATATTGGATTTTATATCAACTTCTATTTAAATGGTCGATATTTTTGGGAGTTCTATATTTTCACCAAAAATCTTAATAAAATAAATAAAAACACGATTTTTTTAAATAAATTTTAAACAGAACATAATGGTTTCGTGTGAAAAATAAAACGTTGTCGAAAAAAACTTACTTTAGATTTATAATTACCGCCTCTGTATGCAAAATATCAACGAAATCGGAGAGGGTCAAGAAAAGTAAAAGCTTACAATATTTTATAAATTTATAATTTGTATTAAAGTACAATAAAATAGTGTCACTTCATGCAAGTAACATAAACAAATTAAACGTATGTATCGAATTTTTTACATAAGCATTTTTCATTCTTATTTTTAAATCTTGGAACAGTCCAGGAAAAGGGAGTTTATTTACACAAGACCTAAATATTTGGAAATTTGGAAAAGGGAAAACTTCTGCGTATAGCAGATTCCAATCTGGACACTCTGGGGATAGTGAAATGAAGAAAGTGGGAAGTTCGAGCCTCTTAAGTTGAACTGTAAAAGGATGCATAAAAGTGGCACAACTTGTTGCTTTGTTGGGAGCTGTCAGAGAAATTATACTTGCTAACTCCTCGGAGCAGAAGGCGTGAAAATACATATAAAAATGCGACATATCCCCTACAGCCCGTCGGTGGGTAAGAGAAGGAAGCTTTTATGTAAGCGGGGGATCATTAATAAGACGAACAGCTTTTTTTTAATGGAATCAAGAATGATAAGAGTTGTAAAAAACACCATTCGCCAGACATGGGAACAATATTCTAATAATGATCTGATTTGGAATACACACAGAGTATACAGATAAAACGAAGAGAAATATTTTCTGGTTTGAAAAAGGAATCAAAGCTTTTTTGGAGCAGCTGAGGCTATGGACGTAATGTGTTTGTGCCAGTTAAGGTTATTCTTAGTAGTAACGCCAAAATGATTAAATGAGTTTTTTTCGTGACATCCAACATGACTGTGCCTTGGATCATTAAACTGGACAAGATTAGTTTAAGGTCTTGTAAAAAAGATATTTGCATTGACCTGCGCATGTTTTGCAAATCAGGCCTATAGGATGGCTTAAGAAATTAAATATTAGAATGGAGGATACTATCGTCAGCAAAACTAATAATAGGATGGATTGTGAAAGAGAGATCGTTGATGTAAGAGGAAACATAGTTGGTGCCCTGGGACACCTCAGCATTAATTTAGGTGGAAGCTGAAAGGTTAACGTTTCGATATTATAAGTTACAAACAATAAACTCAAAATTATAGTTACAATTGAATAAACACTGATCACTAAAATAGAGGGTTTTTATTTATCCAAAAAACTTCTGCAACCACGAAATAAAACCACACAAGGCATTTTTCATACGCGCCGCGCTGTTGCACACGAAAACGGGACTCCGGCTCTGTTTAAAGTATAATATGTTGCCTACCCACACACTGATTTATCAGTGTGTATGTAGGTAACACAATCATAAGAGCCCCTTAATGACAGTCATTTCCATAGTGGGCCGGACATTTTTTCATCGAATAGGCCATAGTATTGGGCTTCCATAAACCTTTAAACTTCCTTGGATCTTTCTCATTCCCAGATCAACTTCTTTCATGCTTCTACATTAAAGTGTAGGTACGAGGAACCGTTAGAAAGTTTAAAATTTTTGGAGTGGGAAAGCTGGGTCGAGAAAATTTGTAAAGTGTAAAACATAATAAAAAAAATTAAAAAGTATAAAACATAATACAAAAATTCGTAAGATTGCGTAATTCTGAATGCAATTAATATGTAAAGTAAAATGTATAACACTTATTCTAGAAATACTTTTCAAGCGCAAGTAAAACGTAACAATAAAGGGAAATTTTAACTTAAAAAAACTTTATTAACTTTTACAGCAAAGTGGAAACAAAACATTTATAAAAAATCTTTTATAAACTGAAACCACAAATACATACATATTTTTAGTAAAAAATATTATAATTATTGTCAAAAATAATATTTTTTGTACTGATTAATCTCCAAGTAAACTTATAAAAATTAAAGTTAAAGAAAATGATGCCTCCTTTCTTACATTTTCACAATCTTTGATTACCAAACGTAAATACAATAAGATGTTTTTTCAAAAGTCCAAATCAGTAGCATAGAGGTAAACTGTCGTATGTCCATATTTGGGAAAAATCAGATTATATCATTTTACTTTTAAAAACTTAAAAGTTTGCTGTGGCAAAGAATCGTTTGTCTAATTGCCATAGTTTTCGACATTAGAAACAGTATCATCTCCTGTAATGTAACGAAGTAAACCATATTATCTCCTTCCGCGGTAGTATGCATAGGGCTAACATTTGGTGCATTTATAACTTCTTTCTATTTATCACACTTAAGCATCATCCTGTAAACTGTCGATACTTTTTTACCACATTATAATTTATAATGGTAATATGTTAACGCTGATAGCCAGATTTCCCTTGTAATAGAAGGTTGTGGTGGTAATGCGACATTAGGACACATATCTTAAATTTCTTAATACGCGCAGGTGGCTTAAGAAAATTTTTTACCTCGATAACTGAAGTATCAATAAGTGGATAAAAGTTACGTAATTTGCATATTCTATAGGAAAAGTAAACATGCAAATAACAATTGGGAAAATGTCTTTTAACAGTCTTTCTGCATTCAGCATATAGCAGCACTATCCGAAAGAAACAAAACGCCACTTTCTGAATAATAGTGACTGACAGTAGTAAAGTTACTTTCCAACAGATTTTGTTGTATCATTTGGTTTTAAAAGAATTTACTGTTAATTAAAAATGAGTTTTGTGATAACTTAAAGGTGAAACTAAAATATTAGTAACATATCTTTCCTTGATATCAGTGGTTTCTCGACACTAAAACCATAACTTTTTTTCCAGATTGTGTTGTATTTTGTCCATAGTTTTTAAATGGCCCTATCAACATAGTTTTATGCAGAGTTGATTCGTCTGGTACTTTTCTGTGGTATTTTTCAAATATATCCTGGGAAACCAATAATTTATTTTATGAAGAAGAATATCAGCTGCAATAAAAGCTTTAACATTTGTACAAAACCATGCAGAAGTCTGCGTTTGATACATAATGTTCTCGTTCTGTAGATTTGGATGCCCCCGGAAAACTTTGCATATTTTCTAAATGTTGTAAACCTTTAACATGTCGCTCAATTTGATATGGTTTTGTACAAATAAATTAACCAAACTCCAACTGCACCATTTTCTTAAGCCAGTCAATAGGCCTGATTTGAAAACCAAGCGTAGGTCAATGCGGATGTCTGGGGCGCCAAAAATTTTTTTTAGTTAACAAAGAGTCATTTATTCTTGTCATTGTTACTTTAAAGAATAACCTTAACTGGCACAAACACATTACATCCATAGCCTTAGCAGCTTTAAAAAAGCTTGGATTCCTCTTTCGAGCCAGAAATTATTTTTTTCCAATCTGTATACCCTTTATGTATTCCAAATTAGACCTTCTTTAGAATATTGTTCTTATGTCTGTGGAATGGCGTCTCCTACAACTCATTCAGGGAAGAGCTGTTCTTCTTATAAATAATCCCACGCTCACAGAAAAGCTTCGTCCTCTTGCCCACCGACGAGCGGTAGGGAATCTGTCGCTCTTCTTTAGGTATTTTTACAGCTTCTGCTCAAAGGAGTTCCAGTATAATACCTTGTCTGGCAGCTCCCAACGGAGCAACTTTTATGCACCTTTTACAGTTTAACTAGAGAGGCCCTGAACTTTCTGCTTTCGTAGTTCCTTCGTCGCTAGAGTGACCAGACTATGGAAACTGCTACCCGCAAAAGGTTTCCCTTCTTCTTCCAGTCTCCAAATATTTAAGTCCCGTGTGAACAAACTCCCTCTCACCACACTTAAGACACTCACGGTACGTTAGTGCTTAGACCACAGCCTTCGTGAACTGTCTAAAGATAAAAAACACCTCTTTCACTTTCAAATAAAAAAGTAGAATATGGAAGGAGCCACTCTAACTTCATTTTTTTAACTTGCACTCATTATTTATTTGCCTGTAAGCGACTTACACCTGTTTAAATATAACAAATTATTTTGGCCCAAATATAATATGATTTACCCCTCGATTTACCTATGTAACGGAACTGGTTTTTACGAGTTCACAACAAATAGGCCCGGAGAGTTTTCGTACTGCACTTGGAGAGTTGCATTTCCACCAACAAAGCTATTTTTGTGGGGTTAATTGCATAAATATGAACACTAATAGGGCTGCAATCAAATATTTGTTCATTTATAATGACAAAGAGTATATTTTATTTTTAATTTATTTCATATAATTTATATAAAAGCATTATAAAATATCATAGTTTAATTCTTTTTTTGTTGCAAAAACTCCTCTAAATTTTTTACAATTGCCACGGCTTTTGTATTATTCCACAAGAAATCACACCGAATAAAAATACCAAAATAAAAACCATAAATACCTAAGGAACCTGAGTTATTAATTGCATTTTTATTTGGTATATTCTATATCATTTTAAGCTCGAAATTGTAATGGTTTTTTATCTATGTCCGGTCCCTAGTGATAACTTCTTTCGACCAAAACACCACAGAAGAAATTCAGCAGATGTACCGTGATCACCTTGACGAAGCCAAGAGACGTTATCAAGAAAAAAAAATGACAAAATCATGAGCAGAAACATCGAGAAAACTAAAGTAATAATGTTGGAATTTTAGAAATGCCTACACACTCCGTATCCATTAAATTATCAGAACTTCTATTTATTAAAATTGTGGACACTCAATTTGACAATATATGATGCTACAGAAAAAAAATCATGCTGTGTAACTGGAGGGCAAGCTATGAAATAGGGCTAATGCCAACTGTTATTTCTGGAAGTGAGTTAGAGCATTTAATAATATGGTCTAATAACTGTCCCAGCCAAAACCGAAACATAATGATGTTAATAAGTTACTTTTGGCTTTTAAATGTATATCCTTCTCTGCGAACTGTCACTCATAAATTTTTATTGCGTGGACATACTCACATGAAGGTCGACCATATTTATACCATAATTAAAAGAAAAAAATATATATATATATATATATATATATATATATATATATATATATATATATATATATATATATATATATATATATATATATATATATATATATATATAAACCAACACCAATACAAATTGTGACTCCTTGGGATTGGGCGCAGCTAATGCGAGCTTCTAGTGCGACAGTTTACTATGAAAGTAGAGTATTTTAAAAATTTTGCCTCACTGTACAGCTTTTCAGGGGCACCCTTTAGAAATAAAAAACAAAACATAGATAAGGAAAACTTTTTGATATCCACCGTTGTTTGGTTTAAAGCACATGCAGAGAAACTATCAAATATTTTTTATAAAACAAAATTTGACGAAGAAACGTTCAAAATCGTAAATTTTCCAGACAACCTTTTATATTATTCGTAACAATTTAATGGACAACGAGTGATCATGCTAAAATAGAATTGATGAATTTTTTATGGATTTAAATTTGTTAACAATATTTTCTGTTTTTTTAATAAATATATCAAGTTAAATACACGGTAATAAATAAAAAAGTTTTTTTTGTAGGGAAAACAGATGATCTACGTAAAAAATAACCTAACCCACTAAGTTTTTTTATTTTTTGATATTGAGGTAAATGACCGTTGTCCACTAAATCATCTTTTGTAAATGAAACACAAAATGAGTTTTCAACCTAATCAGATTATAAAGGTATGTGTTGAATTTTAGTTTTCACCGGCTTTTATAAATTTGTTATCTTAATTTTTTCATGAAAAAACTTTGATCCTATTTTTCGTAACTTAATAAATCGGACATACGACAGTGTTTACCTCTATGCTACTGAAATAGGGAAGTGCAATGAATTTTTATAACCGTGGTCAGTTTAATCCATACTGCACACAATAGTAAAATATGTCAGTTTATTTTAAAAAGAACCAAGGTTAAATGGGGTTTTACTTACAAGGTATATAGAAAAAGAAAAGTGCTTTACCAAAAACAAAAATATTTGCTACGGAGAACTAAATACTCTATCAATATTAAAATATGACACGATAAAAATTTAGTCTTCCAACAAACGTAAAAGGAAAGTGTAGGTTGGCCGACAAATAGGAAATATTGTAAAAAGCAATTTCGTAAAAATTAGAGTAATGTCTGTTTATGAGTTTAGGACCATTTTTATTTTATTTTGTTTTTCAGAACGTAGTAAATATTGTTAAGATAAAGATTAAATAAAACAACTTTTTTTTTAACTGTTTTGGTAAATGTTTTAATTAAATATTATTTCTCTTCTACTTATTCGAATTATTTCCCAGGCTTTAACAGAAGTAACAGTTGTAATTTTACGTATATCATTTGCTGTATTTAAAAATTTACGTAAAGTGTTTCCTAAAATGTTTAGATGATATTCTGCCATAATAAATATTGAAACAAATTTTTAAATAGTTTATAAATTTAAGATACTCTTAATATATATTTTTTATTGTATTTTATTTAATTATACTACAACAGAAAGCAAATGACCTCTTTTTACCTTTACATTATCCATAGGAAATTACAGTTTAACTATCAAGGTTCAGAATTACCCAACCAAGTCTAAACATATAAGTAAATTTTCACTTATCTAAAAAGTAGGTTTTGTATTTTCTAACAGTACAATACAAGACACAAACGTGGATATGCTCCAAAGTCTAGCCTTTATTACTACCTTAAATAAATACTGATAAAAGCAAATCATATATTTAAATTAATGCTATTGTTTACAAAATAATACGAAATTCTTTTAATTAAAACATTTGATGCCTTTAAGTACGAAAATAAATATTGAGTTAGTAAAAAGTGCTACAACTTTAAAATATCTTTAAAACCGCTAAAGCTGCGACTCAGAAATTTGGTATCTAGATATGCCGAATTAAACAGTGATATCGGCACTCTTGTCAGATTTCAAAGTTTTGCAGGTAATGTTTTGGTTAGCTTAAATGAAATGTCCAATTTATTTTGGATGCATATAATTCGGCGTGTCAAATTTATTAAAATTCTATCTTCATTAGTTGCTGAGATTTGCGATTACAAACTTTGATAACTAGGGATTTTTAAGTATGCGAAATTAAACTGTGATAAAGACACTGTTGCCAGATTTACGAGTTTTGTGCTATACGTAAATATTTTGTTATCCCATTTATTTTATTTGTAATAAATAAGGCGTGCTAAATATAGCAAGATCCCAAATTTTTAAAATTCTATCTCTACCTACTTGTTGCTAAGCTTTAAAAACATCTCGATTTAAGTAAAAAAGTACCACAATGCCTAAATATCGTTAAAATCGCTAAAGGTAAGTATCTTTTGGGCATGCACAGTTGAAGAATATTATCAATACCGTTGCCAGATTTCCGAGTTTGGCGATACACGTTTCACTGTTGGCTGAAATAGAATGCTCCAGTTACTTTTACTAAAATATGTTACGTACACTACCTTAAAATTAAATATTAAAAGTATAAGCAGGGCATTCCATTTAAGACAAAAAGTTTACGCGTAGCAAAAAAATCGAAAATCTGGCAATAGTACCGATATTACTGTTTAGTTCGCATGCCCAAAAGCCTCTAAATACCAAATTTTGTAAACGCAGCTTTAGCGGTTTTAAAGATATTTAAGCGTTGCGGTACTTTTTACTATAAAAATACAGTGTCTTTATTAATGTCCGTAAATCACGTGACCAAGCGATTTTGGTTTGTAATAGTGGCTCCACTGCTTGGTTTCTTTCTTATTAACAATGTTGCCAAGCTGGAAAAAAGTTCATAAATTTTGTATATTTTCTTTTATGTGTCCATTTACCAGTTTCTCCGAACAAAGCGAAAAATGTGTAAATTTAAATTACTAGTTATAATAACCTTCTAAAATGTTAAAATCCAAAAAAAAATCAGAATCAGTTCAGGTTAATGGTCAAAAGAACATACCTTTTAAGAGGCAAAATTAGGCTTGGCAACACGGCAAGCTCTGTTTCACAGTTGCCTTGATTGACACTACTGACAGACTTGGTCATTGTTGGCGTTGGCGGTATTTGGTTTTTGGATAGGTTTTTTGGAGTATTTTTAGATTTTCTTGATCAAATTATTTTTGAAAAGAAACCTTACAAGCCTAAAAAAGTTCTTTTTATAGGTAAGTTATATGTGTTTTCGTTATTGAGGTTACATAAATAAAACTATTTTTTTTAGAAAACGTTTAAAATGTGGACTGCGGAACAAGATGCTATTATAATAATGACAAATTTTAAAGTGCAACTCGTAATAAGGATGGAACTTGGTCATATTCTTTCCAAAGTTGCATGGACCAGTTTAGCGAAAAGTTTGCTGACAATCTTGTTGAGTACGAAACATTTGTCCATCACAAACATGTGCTAATCGATCGCTCTAAAAACAAAAATTTCATTTGTAAGGGAGAGTCCACTGGAAGGCCTAGCGTGCTTTCAGAACCTGTTCTTGATGATATGCCCGAATGGAGCACAGTTATAACAAATCGGTGGGGAAGTTGTCTACTAACTCAGACCGAGGGACACGGAGAATCCACATACTTTTATCGAAACTTCATTTTTGATTACTGTTAAATTGTATACATATTTGGAATTTTTTGTAGATTGATTCATCTTTGTTTCTTTTAACATGTAATTATTATTGTAATTTTTTTATTATGTAATAATTGACGTGTAAAAACACTTATAATGTAACCTATTTATTACCAATGTACAAATAAATCTCAGTCAAGTAGTTTTTATTTGATTAATTTAAACAGAACGTGTAAACTACGAGTTTAAATTAACAAAAATCCAAAGATAGAATAAAAATTATAATAGATCTTTTCTAAACCCAACATTTTTTCTACCTAAATCTAGCAAATTAAATTATTGACTAACAAGAGACTTAAAACTAAATGCATGCAAAAATAATCCAAAAAGGCTGTAATAGATTGGTTCAAATTACGATTACTTGAAAAAATAATATATGGTGAATTTTCTAACCTTAAAAAAAATTTTTTTGACGTTTAAAAATCGATATTAAAATCCACGGCGCCAATGAATATTTCTAGGGATATTTTATTAAATTTCGTGCAACCTCTGAATAGGCAACCCGCAATATTTTTTGTCACGTGGTTTACGGACATTAATGAAGACCCTGTAGTGTTGTCATATCTCAGTTACTAATAGGGATACATTTAATTTAATATAACAAAAACATTACCTATACCGCAAAACTGGGAAAACTGACAACAGTGCTACAGCTTGCATTGCAGTTCCATTGATTTTACCGATATTTAAAAGTTGCAGTGATTTTTACTAACCCACTAGTTGTGTGAAACGTCATTTTGGCTTCGAGTTTACTAGCGCAAAGCATATTAATCGTGTAAACTTTAAGCTGTCAGCTGTCAAGAGCACCTTTTTCTAGAAAATTGAATTTTTGTAATATTTTTCCACTACACTTACGAGTTAGAAATGTATAAAAGATTTAAATTGTAAAATACGTTTTGTATTGTTTCTGTGTAGCTTAATTAAAAGTTTCAGCGGCAAAGTATATAAATTATTTCAATAAAGCCTTGTCAACAACTTTCCAAATAATATTTTATTATTTTAATATGTCACGACATATTTCAAACGTTTGTTTCAAATATTCCAATTTTATATAATTGCATACTAAGGCTTGGTACATACAATATAACACTGTCCATTATTTTGCGTTATTGTTCTTACAGAATAAATAGTGCCACGTAAGTCATGGGGAAAGAGGGCAGCGGGTAAGTCGCGCAGGCTTATTTTTTATAAAACCGGATGGTAGAGTAGGGGAACGACGCCTTTAGTAGTCACTACGATTGGAAAAAGACTGGAGTCTTGTCTGGCAAGGTTAAAAGTTTTAGTAATATTGGCAAAAAAATTTTGGTGAAAAACAATCTCTGTTTGTAACCAAAAGATGCCAAATTTTATATTACCATGGAACAAAAAAAATTCCAAATTTTTTTTGCCATATTTAAAGGAAATTTTTGGACAGTTGAAAAAGTAAAATAAATATGATCTACAACCATTAAAAATGTAAATATACCGGAATAATGCAAAATTTATATAAAATTAACATTATTATTTATTATTCACCATAAAGTTTCATTCAAAGAAAAACACAAATTTAATTAATTATTTGCATTAACAATTAATATTTCAAAAACGTAGGATCTAAAAACATAGTAAGATTTAAATTTTGCTTGAATTCACCCCATCCTCTCTTCTTATGGTAAATAGGAAGATGACGAATTAATTATATGTCTGTGAAGCATATATGTAATATTTTGAAACAATTTTGTTCAAACCTTTTTTAAAAGGCGATATTTATTTGAATCTGGGAGACTTTTTGGGTTTTCGTAAACAAACCATTCGCCCTAACGCTTCCTGGTCGCAATTTTTCATTAAATTCGTTAAATATCTTAATTTTGGATGACATATTTCACTTGACTTTAACCTTTTCAGTATTTTCAAAAATTGTACGTTTCAAAGCATTCCATTTTTCTCAAATTGTTTAACGCAAATGCCAAGAAATGTTTAACATAAGAAATTTTCTGTTTGCTGGGTTTTCTGTACAGTAACTCATTGTAATTTTCCAATATAAACCTCATCTGTAAAAAGCTTGGCCGCCTATACAGGGTGTTACTTAATGGTATGTCATAATTTAAAGGAGGATCCTTAGATTTTAAGCAAAAGTTCAAATAAATTTGGGTAAAAAAA
>JAHBCN010017857.1:0-17731 GCA_019359885.1 Listronotus oregonensis
TAAAAAAAAAAAAAATTGGAATTTCTGCAAAAAACTTTGTAAAAATGATTGTGTTGATTTTTTGAAATAAACATTTTTTTTTTTTTTTTTATCAAAAAAATTTGTTATTTAGTCAATTTTAAAAAAAATTCAAATGTAATGAATTTTAAAATTTTGACATTAAAGCAAAAAATTTTTTTTAACAAATCCCAAAAAAATTTTTTTTTTAAAAAATTAATTTTAAAAAAAATTTTTTTGTTTAAAAATTTTTTTTTTTCAATTCGTTTTTTAAAGCAATCCAAAATTTAAAATTTATTTTTTGTGACAAACTTAAAATTTATACCGAAATTAAATATATTTTTTTTTTGAAAATTTCTAAAGACAAACGTATTAAAAAAGAATAGTAAAAAAATAAAAATCAAAAAAACAGATTTATTAAAATAAAATAATTATACAACTGAAAAATTATCTTAAGAAAAAATATAAATTTTTATTATTTATTATTTTTAATCCATAATGTTTAGGATTCTAATATTTCATGACTTTTTTGAGAGTTTTTTCTACATAAGCAATCACTTTATCATCTCTTTTTTAAATGAACAATCTAATTTTTTTACCAGACATTTTAAAATTATTTAACATAAAAACTTGTAACCCAATATTTATACGACTAGAAAAACCGAGTTCCGACTAAAACCCAAGTTTTTAAGGACGTGACCTCGATTTAAAACCTGGGAGTTTAAAAATTTAAAAAAATATTGAACTTTAAAATTTTTTCCCATAAAAAAACCCAAAAAACCGCCCCGGGGGGGAAAGGGGAGGAATTTTTTATCAAAAAAAATAGGAATGGAAGTTAAATTTAAGAACTTTTATTTTATGTTTTTTTCCCGGGTTTTTTCAGTTTTGAATTAAAAATTAATTTTTCAACCAAAAAAAAAATTTTCAGACGGTTTTTCCAAAAAAAAAGAAGCTTTTTCAAAAAAAATCTTTTCCTCCTTTTAAAAAAAAAAAAAAGAAGGGAGTTATAAAAAACCCAATAAAACGGGTTTCCTTTTAAGGTTTTTTTTAAATAAAAAAAATTTTAACTTTAAAAAAAAGATACTTTTTAAAAAATTTATCCTTTTTTAAAGTATTAAAATTTTATTTTTGTTTTTTATGTCTCTACCAAAAAAGGAGTTATGGAAAAAAAGTTGATCTTTTTTTTTTTTTGGATAAAAAAATTGAAAATCACCCCTAATTCCACCAAATTAAAAATAATCTTTGTCACCTAACAAATTTTTTTATGTATTTGAATATGCTTAGGGAAATTTGACTGGTTTAAAAAGCATTTTAAAAAAAAAGAGTTTGAAAAAATTTTTTTTTTAAATTTTAAAAAAATTCCTTTTTTCAAAAAATTAAAAACCCTTAATAATGAAAAATTTTGTGAATACAAAATTTGGTTTTTTTTTCCAAAAATTTTGTTTTTTTTTTTTTTTACGTATCTTAAGGGTTTTGAGATATTTTAAAGAAAAGGTATTTTCAAAATTTTCTTTCCCCGTTGCTAAATTTTTTTTAAAAAATATCATTTTAAAACCCGGTCAAACTCCTGAGTGTATTACAAATACAAAATTAATGAATTGTGGAGAACGATTATTTTTGTTTAAAAGGGGTAATTAGGGGGGGTTTTACTTTTTTTTCATTAAAAAAAAAAGAGATCAACTTTATTTGGATAACTCGCTTAATTTAGTGCAAAAAATTTTTGAAAAAAAACAAAAATTTAAATTTTTTTAAATACTTAAAAAAAGGCTTAATTTTTTCCAAAAAAAAATATCGTTTTTTTTTATATTAGTTAAAATTTTTTTGGTTTGCAAAATAAAAAACCCTTTTAACACTATAATTCCGTATGTATTGGGCCATGGAACATAAGCCCATTTTGGTATTTTTTTTTAACATATTTTTTGTATTTTCGATAAAATCTTATTTTTTTGGTTTTTTTGGAAAAACCTTTAAAAACGTGTTTTTTTGAAAAAATTGACATTTTAATTGCGAATCTCAAAAAATCCCTTTTCGAAAAATTTTAAAAACCAAAGTTGTTTAAAAATTATTTAATCTATCCACTTCCATATTTATTTTTATAAAAATTCCAAAAAGGGGGGGGGAAAAAACGGGGGCAAAGGGATATTAACTTTTAAAGAATAGTTTATTTTAAATTTTTTAAAAGCAGCTGGGTTCCCCAAAGGGAATAACCCAATATTTGCTACTATACATAATTTTTTTGACCCGGCATATGGAAATCCCACCAAAAGATCTGTTTTTTTAGAATTTTTTTTTTTAGTTATAAATAATCCCCTTTTAAAAATTTCGTTGCCCAAAAAATTTTTTTTTTTGTTTTTTGCAAAACTTCTTGCCCCGCCTAATTAAAAACCCCCCAAAACGTCTGGCTTATTATTTTTTTTAATTCTTTAAAACATTCAACTACAACATATAAAAATTGATATTGCCTTAAATACATTTTGGAAAAAAAAATAAATTTTTTTAAAAAATTTAGGGATTGATTAAGCCCCGCTACTCACCAGCCAGGTCTGCAGTTCTGTGTTGGGGTTTAATAGGAGAAGTATATGACAAGTTTTCAGCTTGCCTCAAATACTTCCCCAAAAAAATACTCCAGCTCTCAGGCTCCCAAAAAACTTGTATGATATATTTTTTTCGTCATTCTAAATTATATTTTTGATATACCTTTCAAAAAAAATTAGATTTTTTAAAGAGCGAAACCTATTTTAAATATACCAGAAATTAAATAATTTTAAAACACATTGTTGGAAAAAAAAATAAGAAAAAAAAACTAAGTAATGGGAACTTACCCAAGTGCACTATTAGGAGAAGTTTCAATTAAGGCATCGTCACTAACAGTAGACTGCAAGCTAGAGCTCGAGCTAAAATAAATTTTTTGATCATGTAAAATCTACTACTTATTTGTTTAAAGCGCAATGATGACAAAGACTAAATCCACTAAAACTCTATCTTTTAAGCAATAAATATATATAAAATTAATGTACTGACCTAGAAGAGGGATAGTGCAAAAACACGGAAACATTTTCACGCGGTAAAGCATCTGGCCTTATCTGTTTACGTCCATTAGGTTGACAAATAATATCCGTTCCATCAAAATGATCTGAACATATGTCAGGTTGCTTTGGAACATTGTTATTGTCTTGTAAACCAAAAACTGAGAGCCCACACGTTTTTTTCCAAATTTGTCGGAAACCTGAAG
This sequence comes from Listronotus oregonensis, assembly GCA_019359885.1. Classification (NCBI taxonomy): domain Eukaryota; kingdom Metazoa; phylum Arthropoda; class Insecta; order Coleoptera; family Curculionidae; genus Listronotus; species Listronotus oregonensis. The sequence goes on from JAHBCN010017857.1 coordinate 3,230, forward strand.
TAAATATAAACTGTTAATTTAAGCGTATAGAAACATATTATTTTAGTAAGCATAAACATTCATACCCTTAACCAACAATTATTTAGGATATTGTATTAATTAGAAAATAAAACCTTTTCAACATTCTTAATAATAAATAACAAACATACACACAAATTAAATTCGGCTATAACCACGCCACTGGCCACTGGCCTTGCGGTTGACATAACCTATAACTTTAATTACCTGTGAAAAGACACTTCTGGGTTTTTATAATCCTTTTTCTTACAAATAAGACACGATCGACCCATAATTAAATGTTTTTACACACAAAAATCAAGTTTTGGTTAGTTTAACAGCACAAAACCGTAAACACACTTATTCCAAACACAAGCGAAAACTGACAATGTAGCACACGGAAAAAATGAATGAAATGACGTAAACGCGCATTACGCGATAATGGCGGAGTTGTCGATGTTTAAATTAAATTTGTACTTTATTTTTATTTTTTATAAAAAATATTGTTAAAAGTAGTAAAAACTATGATATTAAAAGGTTGTTTGTTTTGAAGTTCGTTTATACTTATTATAATTAAGAAAGTTTTAAGGTAAACAAGAAAATTTTTGTAAATTGGCATAAGGAGAATTACCAAATGAGTCCAAGTGGCCTTAAATAATCAGCCACTTCGCTGAATTTGGCAACTCTATACCAATGTATGATTTCAATCAAATGTAAATAATGGAGTCTATCTTGTTTTTAATGTTTTTGGTTAATACCGTGTTACAACAAAACTACACCTAACAAGTTAATTGAAACAAGTGAAAACAAAAACAATGAAAACTGGACAAACTAATATGAAGATGTAAAATAACGACCTAAATTCAAAATGTTGTGCATATTTCTTAACATATTAACGATATTTTTTAAATAGTCCTAACTACCCTATGAATAGGCCTTTTCATCATGTGACAAGCGCATGCGCAGTCGCCATGTTAAAATGGCGGCAATTCAAAAGTTTCGTACTGTTTCGTACTGTTTTGATCGACAATGGCTGGGAATGCAGTATTATCTCCCCAATTAAATCATTTACTGGAAAAAATCGTGGATGGTGCTTCACTGATTTATAATTCAATTGAAGCCCATAATTATACGCAATTAAAAAGGTAGCTTAAATGTCATGGACGTCTTTAAAAAGGAAAAAGAAGTGAGCTGATTGACAGGTTAGGCATCATTACTTCTTTACTATACAAAAAGTATCTATAATTTTATTCTGATTAGGCCTACCACATATATACAATTGTTATATTGATTAAATTGTATTGTATTTAAATGATTTATAGCGTGTATCACTCTTACATACTCCATAACAACACCGCTTCTTCGTTCCTTTTCGTACTGATATCATTAAAATAATCGATTAAAAAAACCTATTTGCTAATTAAGGCACTTTTTTCTTTATTTTCGTATTTCTTTTCTTCAATAACTATACTTTCTTTAGTATTTTTTTATTTTAATTATGTGTTTACAGGCCCTTTTACATGCTTGTTTACAAAAAACAGTACGAAAAAAATGGCGGATACTGACGCATGCGCACAAAAAAAATTGTGATGAAAAGGCCTATTGTTAACTTAGGTGACTGGAATTCTCTATCCAACATCCCTGGCTGAAGATGTTGGATTTTCTTTAAATTGTTGGTTAACTGTAGCATCTCGTTGTCGATTTTCTTTAACGTACTTCTTAGGTCGTGGTTTTTTAAAACTTCCGAATTTAAGCAAATCTGTAACCAGTTTTTGAAAGTATGTTAGTTTAGGATGTTGCCTTTCAGGAAAATTGTCGAAATACGTTTGCGCAGCTTTATTAACATTTCTATTGCTTTGGAAATAACGTTGCAAAATATCAAGTTTTTCTTTAAATAATTAATCATTTTACAAAGTTAAAAAAAAATTAATAACGTACCCGAGCTAACTTGAGAATGACGCTAGATGACATTCGCCGGAATCAAGGCCAACTGAGAAAATATTTGTTTTTTGAAGTGGATGAGGTTATAAACTCCTAAACTATAACATGTTATACATTGTTGAAATAAGAATAAAAAGCACTATTTGGCTGCGACAAAATCCGGCCATATGAAAAAGTAAAGTTGATGATGATTAATCAACTTTACTTTTTCATATGGGCGCCATTACATTTTGTTGTAACACGGTATTAACGTTATATCTATGTTCCCATTTTTGTAAAATATCTCTTCAGCTTATCTATTTTGCCAATTACTAATATTTTATTGTTTACAAAAAAAATGACGTTCGCAGGAATCAAGGCCAACTGAGAAAATATTTGTTTTTTGAAATAAATGAGGTTATAAACTCATAAATTATAACATGTTATACATTGTTGAAATCAGAATAAAAAGCACTATTTGGCTGCGTAAAAATCCAATATGGCGTCCATATGAAAAAATAAAGTTGATGATGATTCTAAAAAGCCGAAACGTAGAAAATAAAAATTGACTACTTGGTCATATTCTACAAAAAAAGTTGCTTTGAAGAAGTTTTTACAGATTTGAAAAATTTTCACTTATAAGAAAAATATGGCCGATTTTCGAAAATGCATGTTTCAGGTTTTTTCAAAATTTCTCAAAAACCTGAATAGATAGAACCATGTAGTAAACGGGATAAACTTACTAACATAATTGTCCAAAACTTTCCCCATTTAACCGATTTTCTATCTATCGTGGTTTCCAAGATCCCCATACATTCCCCACCAATTTGGGATACACTGTATAGATATATATATATATATATATATATATATATATATATATATATATATATATATATATATATATATATATATATATATATATATATATATAAAGTCAGAAAAAGAGATCTTTTGTTGTAGCGCATAATATACAGGGTGTTTCATTTAAAAAAGTTGAAGTTGCCTATATTTTTCCATTTTTTTATTGCGATATTTTTTTACTGATAATTTCAAAAGATAATATGGAAAAAATCCTACAATTTTTATATAAAACATTTTTTTGTCCTTAAAAATAAAGGCCTCAGAAGCCACGTAAATATAGTCAAAGACCCTGTACACGCAAATAAAAAAAAGATGGGACGGCCCAACCTGATCTTCAGGTCCACACCTTCTTTTACTGTGCTATTTTTCTTAAGATCTAAATGAAATTAAAATATAGGGTTCATAAAACTGTTTTTATCCCATTGAAAAAAAAAACAAAAATTTTTTTATTGTCTGTGAGACGAGATATAACAATCAAATTTTGCATAATTAACATGGCAGATATCTGTCATGTATGAAAGCTGTGCATTCATTTCGAAATATCCCGAAAACGGTTTTTACGATAGTTTTTAAAAACTAATGCAATATAAACTGGAGTAATAGAAAATTTAAAAAAAAACTAAATTTTTTAATCGTTTTATTAAAAATATATTGATTTTTGAAAGTTTACATGTGTTGTACAAAAATAATATTTTCAAGCATTAAGAAGCACTAACTTTTGGTAAAACGTATTCGATCTTATTTGTAACAGCGCTAAATTTGTGGTCCATTCAAAATACTGCATCACGAATTAAACTAAATTAGGAAAAAATATAATGCTCCATACTGGTCCTAGTCAAGGGAATTCCGGCCCGTCTAACAATTAATTTTTGTTAGAGAAAGATGAGCGAGTTCGGCACGGATGGCATGGGAGAGACTAAGATAAAATATGTTCATCCCGATCTCGATTTGACTTGTGGACGGACCGGGCTTTATTTACTATAAGACGATACTTTTGTCTACGAGTGAACTACCTTCACTTGCAATACGTATGACAAGACAGTTTCTCCTAAAGTTATTTTATTTTTTAGTACAATGTACCAACAGCGAGAAACCATACAGTGTAGGAGACACTTTCAGTGTCAAACTGCCATCGAAAGCAGCTGATATCGTTTTAATTGTCGACACTGACAAGAAAAATAAGCAACTCTATGAAAAGCTGGTGCAGACATTAGTTCCAGAACTGGGCAGGGAATTAAAAGCCAAAGGCATTGAGTAAGTAGTGTATTAGGCTATTTAGACTATCATTTAAAATAAGAAACAAATTTGTTAAAGCAATTTTATTATTAAATATGGTTTTTGGGCGTCTAAATATGAAAAAATTACAATGTGCGTAGGCTTGAGTTTTTGACAACCGGGTAAATATGACATCATTTTAAAATTTCTAAATGCTCTCAAAATCTATGAATTTTTAGATAAAATATGTGGAGAGCATTTTTATAGATAATGACTTTAATATCGAAATGATACCTTATAAGGTTGATATTTAAAATTACAAAATATATGCAAAAGCTGAATTAAAAAAAAAAATATTTTTTTTAGATTTTTGTTCAAAACCTTTAAAACGACCATTGTTAAAAGTGTTAAAAATATTTTTAATAAAATTTGAGAAAGATATGATTTTAGCCGATTTTTCATGTATATTATATTAAAAAAAAAGGTTGTTTTTTCTTTTTTTTATAATGTTATTTTAATAGTTAAATATAGTTTATTATTAATTATTTTTAAGTATAGCAATGGAAAACAGGTAAATTAAATCCACTAGAAAGTGGTTGGAAATCTATGGCAAATGGCTTAATGCCTATTCCTTTAAATCCTCCTGCACCACAGACTTTGCTTGAACAGATAGCTTGTAAGTGTTTAAAAGGCTGTTAAGCAAACTGCAAGGGCAAAAAGTCTTTTTTATACCGTGTGTGTGTGGGAGATTTGGGGGAGAAGGAAAAACTTCTGCGGGTAGCAGGTTTCATAGTGGAAGTTTGGGCCCCTCTAGTTAAACTATAAAAGGATGCATAAAAGTGGCACTACGTGTTGCTCTGTTGGGAGCTGTCAGAGGAGGAACTGGCCAGTATGGCCAACTCCTTGGAGCAGAAGCCGTGAAAATATCTATAAAAGAGCGACAGATCCCCTACAGCCCGTGCGTCGGTGGGCAAGGGAAGTGGGAGCATTGATACGACAAACAGCTCTTTGAATGAAATCAAAATTGCTGAGAGTTGTAGGAGACGCCGTTAACCAGTCAAAAGAATAATGTTCTAAAGAAGATCTGATTTGGTATACATACATAATTTGGTAGAACCTGGAAGAATGACCATCTATAATAACTGATATAAGTCGATTAGAAAGGAAACTGGAGAGGCAAGAACAAGGCTTAGGTAGTAAACCGTAGAAAGAAAGCTTATTAAGCAGCCCATTAAGTCTAATTTGATTAAAAGCTTTGGATATGTCAAAAGCACGATCTAAAATTCACCAAGGAACTCAAGGGACCTGTTTTAGTTGTGTCAGACAAGGGAAAGAAGACCAGCTGTGGTTCTTCCATGGCGGAATAAATTATTTCATTACTATACAAAATAAAAACATAAAGAAAAGATATAGGTCTATAGTTAGAAGAAAGACATCTGATAATAAGTGTTACATTTTTAGTAAAAAGTGCGCACTAGTAAATTGCGAAAATGCAAAAATACCTTGGGGGACCTAAATGAAGACCCATAATAGATATTGCTCATGATGCCCAATAGTTTTTAATTAATAATTAAAAATTGTATTACCTTTTTACACTTTTGTTTCTATTTGTAAACCACAATGAATATTTACGATAAAAAAATTATATATTTAACAAAACTTTTATATAGATATTTTTTTAAAACATTAATTTTTATGAAAGCAACGCACTTTCCTTTGTGAAAAATCAAAAAAAATACGTTTTTGGGTTTTTTCTTTTTAAATTTGTTTTTGGCATTTATTATTATTTTTTTTTTAAGTTCAGAAGGTGCCCCTTTAATAAGAAGTTTTATTCTCTACAAAAAGATTTCTATATATGTTCTATATACATATTTACCTATATTATTTTTAGTGATATCGAATTTCACCTAATCACCTACGGAGGACTTAACCAATGGCCCAGCCATGTTACTGTAAATGGAAAATTGACATTCAAAGGCAAACCTCCAGCGCTTAAATTTGGAGAAGCTCCAGAAGACGAGTATAACTTAAAAGATATCGAGGATGCCAGGCTCCGACGATTCGCTGAACAGTTAAGAGAAGCTTTGCACGACTTGAGCTTAGCTACTGGATTGAACTTGAAGTCACGCACTTATGCCGAAGCACATGGATATCCGTTCAGAGTGAATGCTGTTAAATCTATTATAGTGGTAAACAACGAAGCTTGTGAAGTTGGAAAATTATACCCTGTAAGTATTTAATAATTGTATTTATTATTTAAAAATATATTTATTATGAAAATCTTATTGGTAATGGACCTGTTTTTTACTTTTAATTTTTTTAAGTTTATAACAAACGTTTTATACAGGGTGTTCTTAAAGTAATGGGACACAGAGCAACAGCAGATTTCTTAGGTCGAAATAATGTAATTTACGTAAACTTGGTGTCTAAACGACATTTTTTTCTAAAAAATTGCATTTTTATATATATTAGCATATTTTTTTTAATCTATATGTAACAACCGTATGATTATGTAATTAGCAAGGTTATCATTTTTATTATAATAACATAAATATTAATCATGTAAATAAATCATGCCACAACAATGTCACCGTAACAAGGTTAGACCGTAGCAAGGTTAGACCGTAGCAAGGTTAGACCGTAGGATTTTGGTACAACATCACGAATGACCTATACACTAATTTGTATAAATTGTACATTCTGAAATTAATAAAACCAGTATTGTACAGTTGTTAAAACGTATTTTACTCAACCTAGAAAACTAGGGAATAAAAGGATTAGGAGAAAACCTCCCCTAATTCCTTTCACTTGGCTTATCCCAAAGTTGATAATAACTAAGGTACAGGGTGTTAAACTTTTAATTTTGTTTTCGGTTTTTCATAATAATTTCCTAACTAAAAGACATAGCGGTACAAAATTGGGGATTTGGGGGTTGTTTGAGGCGAAAAATTCGAATTTGTTCATACTTTTGATGTTGCTGGTACAGGGCGCTAGCTACGTCTATCCCACTTCTTTTAGCTGGCATAACTTTTTTTAACTTAAGTATATTTACCTGTTTATTAAAAAATAAGTTACTATTATGTCCTCTGCATCAAAAATATATACCTCATTTAAGTCTCTAGGAGCAACTGTTTTCGAGATAAACGGACTTAAAAGGACCCCGCATTTTTCCTATGGAAAATGGGTTTCAGCCAACTGTTTTAAAACTTCGCAAAGTAATAGTTCTCAAAACGCTGATCAAAAGTCTCCACGGGCACAAAACCCGAAGATCCCCCTAACACCCCCAAAAACTCCCTTAAAAGTCCACAAATCTTCAGTGACCTTTGAGGGTAATTTTGGTAGGGTTGAAGGAGTTTTCGGCTTTTGTGACTTTTGATCAGCATGTTGAAAACTATCACTATGCAAAGTTTGTAAACAATTGGCCGAAACCCATTTCCCATAAGAAAATTGCGGGATCCTTTAAAGTGCGTTTATCTCGAAAACAGTTGCTCCTAGAGACTTAAATCAAACTATACATTTTCAATGCAAAGGAAATTATAGTAACTTATTTTTTTGAAAAAAGTTATGCCACCTAAAACAAGTGGGGTAGGCCGTAGCTGGCGCTCTCTACTAGCAACATCAAAAGCATGGACAAATTTGAGTTTCTCGTCTTAAACAACCCCCAGATCCCCAATTTTGTAGCGCTTTGTCGTTTAGTTAAAAAATTATTACAAAAAAAAAAACGAAAACAAAATTAAAAGTTTGACACCTTGTATGTTAGTTATTAACAACTTTGGTATAAGGCAAGTTTACGTTTATTGCATTATTTCGACCTAAGGATCCTGCTGTTGCTCTGTGTCCCATTACTTTTGGAACACAAAGAAAGATCTTTTAATGGTAATACAATATACAGAATTTTTTATTTAAAAAAGATAACGTACTTTTTGTCGTACCTTGTATATCTAAAGAAATAATATTAAATACGATTACAGATTTGGAAACTATAGAATTAACCCAACAAACAATTTATTTTATTTTAAAAAAATTAAAAAGTAGAGGGGGGTGTAAATTTATAATTTGATACCCGAAACATGTATTCTAATAATTTTATTTTAAGTTTATTAGGTTCATTATCTTTTATTCTTATAAGGTTTTTGTTTTAAATTTTATGTTTTACCAGAAAAAATGTAATACCCAGGGGTTTCCATAAAAAAAAATTATTTTACTTTCAAAATTATATATATGATGGTCAATTGTTTTTTGTATTCTTTAGACTTAAAGGGCATAAAGATTGCTTCTAGTTTGCTAATTTCAACAAATTTGTATTTTGACCAATAACAAAGTGACTAACCAAATGTGAATATTTAATTAATTTGATCACCCTGTATATATTGGATGGTAGAGTCAAACAAATAGTTGAATGCGAAATATTTACAGTTCATTTTGTATTCCTTGCAGACAGAGCTGTCGGTAATTAAATTAAAGTAATTAAAACATCGTATTCAAATTACTTCTTTAATTCAATTACTTTCCGAAAATGGTAATTGTAATTGAATTATCAATTTATAGAATAATGTAATCGTAACTGGTAATTGATTTTCACGAATCGCAAGTAATTCAATTACTTAGAAAGTAATTCGATTACTTAAAAAGTAATTGAATTACTTAGAAATTAATTTAATTACCTAACAAATAATTAAATTACTCCGTAAAATTCAATTACCTTTCTTTATGGAAAAACTGCTCGTATTTTGGCCATCCAGAAAGAGCATCTTAAAACACGCCGGGCCGCTTTCAATCCAGCGATCTCCACCTCCGCGCCGATTTAGTATTTTTGATTGATGCTTACCGCCACCGTTTTTATACTATTTTTTTCGTGGAAAAATCTGTTGATGTTTGGGGTAGGATAAAAAGAAATTTTTATTTTAGAGTCATTTAATGTTAAATTTGCCGAGAAAGCAGTTCGAATAGTGCGACGTGCGTGTATGATGCATATTAGTATATTTTTTTTATTTGCTTAGTATATCGTGTTTAATATATGTGGTAATTTAAAAAGAGTAATTGCTAAAATATTCAATAACTTATAGTTTTAATTGATAATTGAATTACTTTTGACAAATATGCTAGTAATTGTTAATCGTAATTTACCACTACTTAGATGAGTAATTGATATAATTGTAATTGAATTACTTTTTAAAAGTAATTGCAGAATTTTGTAGATATTTCGCCTTGTCATTTTTAATGCTATCAAATTGGTGACACTAGGATGGATTTTCCTTGACTACGATACAAAATAAAATTTAATGATACTATTATAGTACATTATATTATATTTACCAGTATATACTCATTTAATGTACTTTTTTTCAGCTCCAGAAAGTGTTTGCTTCCATATACAAGAACTCTCAAATCTCGCTAAACTTGTTTACTCCATTTGAAAGTTTAAGCGTGAAAAATGCTAAGAAAGGCAAAGATGTAGTTGGCTTTAACAGTAACAGTGTATTCACCCTATCTCAAGGCAAGAAGAATCCTAAGGGCAACACCGAGCTCTACAAAGATCTGAGCTACGAGGACTACTGTGTAGACTTCACAATTAGGGTAATTAGAAATAATTTAATTATCTCCTTTACAACAATACCTTTTTATTAATCTTTGTTTCATTTTTTCTTCTTTATATCTGAAAAAGAAATATTGGCTCACCGCCATATTACAATATTTAAAAAAATGTTTTTTTTGCAGAACCGTGGAAATGCCTTTGTAAACAACAACTTCTTGGCGGCAAATGAAGCCGAACAAAAGCAGTTTGTTAACATAGCTGCCGCAAATATAATCGAACAATTAATTAATGTTGAGCAAGGCTTGGATTGTGAATGCAAAATGGTGAATCCATACAGGGCTCGTAATGTATGTAAGGAAGTGCATATCAAAGACAGATTATCGGTAAGTATTTTAAATTAATCAACGTTGAAATTTTTTAATATTTCTTTTCCAATGATAAAAATTAGGTTTTTAAAAATTCTAGAATTTTTTTTTTTTTTTGGTTTTTCCATTAAGGATTCCAACGCCTCAATTCTATCAAGTTCTCAGTTTTAAAAAAAGACGTTGCCGAATTTCTTAATTTTAGAGTTCTTTCCGCTATCTAGCAGCTATAGCAGCTTCCAGAGCTCATAGCCTCGTTGATAAACCTTAATATATTTAACAACGTCGTTACTTCCAAGATCACTAAACAATAAATTTTGAGAGTATGCAGTTTCCTGTATTATATGGCTTCAAATATGATCCATGGGTGTGTTTCCAAACTTAAACAAAGTGTTATTTGAGTCAGTCAAATAGCTAATTTGCTTCTTTTTATTTTTTAATTTGGGCCTTTCTTTTTTATTTAAAAATGGAGGTTTATCCATTGACTGTATCAGAAGACTCAGCAAATCCATAATTCATTGGTTTTTAGATTCTAGTTATTTATTACGAACTTTCGTTACATAATATACCCATATTATACAGGGTTCCCCATATTAGACTACCCATTTTAATTCCTCAGTAAAATTTTTCAAACTTGCTTTTTATTACACTTAATTACAATCAACTCTTTGGGAATTACTATGCTTACGATTTATCCTAACTTTTAAAAATTACGTCTTTTAAGTAAGTGCCATCAACTTCAATGCACTTTTCAAGATTTGACAAGAAATGATTCATGATACGATGAAGGAAATCCTGATCTATTTACCGAACCTCTTCAGGATTCGGACTTTAAGATCATGGTTGTTTTCTGGAAGAGTTGCAAAAACCTTTGACTTTAAATAGCCCCACAGGAAGAAGTCTGGTGCAATTAAGTCCGGGACCTTAAAAGCCGATTTAAATCCCCAAATAGTGAAATGAGTCGACCACTAAACACTTTTCGCAGAACTCTTTTAGAGTTTTTAGCGGTATGTACTGTCGCTTTATCTTTTTCTATTAAGTTACTCTTTATGTTTTCACGCGAAAAAACTCGTTGTTAAACTGAATAATTCATGAGAATTAAAACTAAACATTAAATTATGTGTTCAAACCTTATGATGCTTTACGAGTATTAGAAAAATGACCTTTTACGAAAATCAATTTTTCCAATTCTTTTAAGCGTTGATCAATTGGTTGGAAAGTGGTCATCTAATAGAAAACCTAGCGAATTTCGGTAATTGTTTTTAGAGCTGTTAAGGCCGATCTTCGCAAATTAAAAAATATGGGGTGTCCATACTCTACAGTAGTCGATATATTGCTTTGTAGATTTTACTTGCTGTAGACTTACGTTTGTTCTGTATTTTAAAAGTCAATCTTCTAAATTGTTTAGCTCCGCAACTTTTTTCTTGCTGTTAAGTTTAATTTTTGATTATGTTTTATTTTATGTATATTTTTTGTATCCTTTACTTGTAGAACCATTTACGAGTTTTTAGGTATATTTTCCCATATAATGTCCTCTGAATTTTTAAAACCATAATTTTTGAAGCATTTTAGATTGTTATTTAGAATAATCTTAATATATTTCAGCCAGTAATTATAACTTTTTGTTTTCAGAAAAAAGTATAAAAACAAAACTTTCGAGAGGGCGACAACATTCAACCACTCCGATTTCAAGCGAATTTAAAACCAAATCTGATTATTATTAGTAATTAATTAAGTAATAATAAGTTTAGTTAAGGATTTATTATTATTTTTTTACAGCAAGAAAGGTATTGTAATTTTGTAAATTATTATCTTATATTTAAGAGTAATAATGAGAAATAAAAATAAATAAATAAACAATAAGATGTTTTATTGTAATAACTGACCCATTAAAGTAATCCGTTTATTTTAAAACCGAGAGAAAAGGTATTTAGGAGATAGTGTTTTAGTAGGCAAAGAAAAAGATTTAACATGTTTTTGGATCAAAATTTTCATGCAAGGGAACTATTGGCGCAAAACGGATAATTTGACATAAAGGGTTTTTTTATTTCAAACTTAAGACAGTTAGATCATCAGCGGTAAAATTAGAATCTCAGCACTATTCCTACTAATTCTTGCCCAGCGGTTTTACATCATTTTATATTTCGTAACTCTTATTGTTTTTTTCTGCTGTAAAGATACATTTTCTACATTCTTCTACATTTCTATATTCTACATACATTTCTATTGATTAACTCATTTTCACCCAAAAATGGAGTCTTATTGTTTTTCTAGGCGACTTTTTAAATCTAACCTATAATGATATTTTGTCTTCATTAAATATTATTTACTTTTTTTATAAATAATCAAACAAAATCCGAGATTTTTCCTTTTATGGTGGCCTTATAAACTGGTGTATTGGCCAACTTAGGATTTATAAAAGTTGGCCAATACACCAAACTGCTTTAAATCAAAAAGTAATAATTATGTGCATGCATCTTTCTGAAACAATGTTGATTGTCAATTATGACCTCTCCTAATTATTATTTCAGGTAATATTTGATCTTCTAACATGTGCAAATATTGCTCTGAATTTAGATTCCCCTCAACAAAAAATGGGCCTACTATTTGGTTTTGAATTAAACCTGGGTATATATATAAAATTATATATATATATATATATATATATATATATATATATATATATATATATATATATCTATATATATACAGTAAAGCGCACCGTACTGCGAACATAGGAGGCTCCTGGGCGATTTTGGATGTACCCAATTCAAAAAATACCAATAATTTTGTGGCTTGCATTTCAATTTCCGTCTCGTTTCCCACGTGGTTATTTTTGGTTGGGACTGGTGGGGGTCGTTGATAAATTCGGAAAAATTATCTGCCCAGTTTAGTTCTGTACTACGTTTTTATTTTTAGTAAGAGGATGCAGTGTTTATAGGGAGGACAGGAGCTAGCTAGCGTCAACCGACTTTGATCGGTTTCTTATCAGCCATAAATTTAAAATTAGTTGCTTCCCGGACCGCAATGTTTGCTAGGTCTTAAGAACCAATCTTTTTTTCCCCTAATAAAATAAAAGAATTTTCTCAAATAAATAATGGAACGAAAGAAGATATTTTTAAAAAAAATCAATTAATGTGCATTCATAGAAAAAAAAAAAAGAAAAACTCTTTCAAGTTATCGAAGATGCTCAAATAAACCACCTTCTTGAGCCAAACAATAACCAAGATTGTTATAAAACGCCTTCTGACATTTGCTAGAATGCTGAGGGTAATAATCCTAAAAGAATTTTCAATTTATAATTGCAATTCTTGTATATTATTAGCCCTATTCTCCTGAAAACCATAAATTTGTGATTTTACGTGACCAAGAGAAAAAAAATTATTGTTATTTTCCATTTTCATTACAGTTTCACTAAAATGATCATCAGAGAAAATTTCATAGGATTTTCTTACTTTGTAGGATCGGTATCCATTTTTTCTCAGCACTCTTCCCACTGATCTTCTGCTCAAATTAACCTGTTTTGCAATTGCATTAATGAAAATTGTAGGATTTTTAAAAACACTTGCCACTACCATAATTTCCTTCATTTTTTTTTCCCTTTTTTTCTTCTGGCACACTATCATGTTCATGTTTTCTTGGAGATAAACAACCAAATGTCAGAAGGTTTTTAATGACTCGGTGAATAGTAGAAATCGTGGGAGTCTGCCTGGTTGGAAATAAATTAATAAATAATTTCCTAATTCCCCTAACAGGATTTTTTACGGTGATACCATTTAATAATTTTAATTTTTTTTTCCAGTTCGTAAACATCCATTATTAATAATTATTATTTTATTAAAAAAAAATTTTGGTCGCAAAAAAATCGACACAGTAAAACTATAGCTGTCGAGCGTTCGATAGTAAAGAATTATTTCAGAAATATACGTATTGAATTGATCGCTTTGCCGGCCAGCGCCCTTCTATAAATTGTTTGCTGGAAGATTATTGATTGAAAAAATAAACAATGCGTGCGGCGTTTTTAGGTACATCCAAAATCCTCAGGATCGTCCTATGTTCGCAGTGCTCTGCGCTTTACTGTATATATATAATCTTTATATATATATATATATATATATATATATATATATATATATATATATATATATATATATATATATATATATATATATATATATATATATATATATATAATGGGTGTGCGATTCACTCATTCAGTAAGGATTTTTATCTGCCCAGTATGGACAAGTCTGTTAACTGTGCCGTTAAGCATGATAGTCGGTTCGTCAGTAGAAATAATATTATTGAAAAAAATTCCATTCCCATTTTTCCAACATAATTTGAAAATTCAATTCAATGGCAAAATCACCGCCGATAAAGAACCGGTTGTCAAAAAAATGCTTATGGGAGAGCTGGAAAAAACATCATGTCCGCCTCATCTAAAAACCAAAACCTCCCACATTTCGCTCTGGACCTACTCGGGGGAGATTATCAGAGTCGTTTGCGATGATGATATATCCCTAACGTGGCTGAAGCACACCGTTGCCAGCCTAGAACCATGGAGTAATGCTTCACTTACGGTCGTGGGAATAAATCAACTCCTAAGCT
>JAHBCN010017858.1:0-17815 GCA_019359885.1 Listronotus oregonensis
ACTGATTCATACTTGGCGCGCTAACCACGTGACCTGGCCTTGATATGCGAGAGAGCTCCGCCCCCTCCGCTAGCCCATCGTTTTGATGTAATGTCAGCCGTCGAAGTCTAGTTTATAATACAAAAAAATGGTAGTGGCCAGTGTTCTTTTCCCGGAATTTGGCACATAATTGCGAAACTAAGTGACTTAAAGTTTAAAAAATAAGTTCCGCACACAAATAATGGTGAAAATTTGACCTAGGGCCGGATTTAACTGGAAAAAGTAACAGTTCGTTGTCGTATGGGCGGGTTCGGAAACGGTGGATGGTGTCGATATTCTCTTGTTTATTGCCAATGTTTCTCATGTTCGCATGCTAAATGTAGAGTGGCCGTTTTATGAACCCATGATTCGTTTAATTAGCCTCAATTAAATTTTTGTCGTTAATAATTGCGAAGCGTATAACGGAATAGTTGAGCTCTTCTTTTAGTTCTTAGCCGAAGAAGCAACATGTGACCTCAATCTGACATTTATCCCTTGTGAATCAACCCTTGCTTTGTTGTTCAATAATCCTAAAAATAGTTGTCCGTGAAAGAGTGTACAAAACTTGTAATTTAACTTTTTAAAGGAAGCGAATATTCTTGTGCCACCTATCTTAAATTTACATGTAAAAAATTTGTTTGCAAATTTTAAAAATGAAAGTGCCTCCTGGGGCTATTTATGTGTCAAAATCGGTTACAAGTAAGTATTTAATCAAAATATGTTACTATATGGTTTGCTGTAGTTATTCTTCTGGTTATAGCCAAGGAGATATGTATTTTTGTATTTTGACTCATCACTTTTCAGAAAAAGTGTTTACTATTTATTAATACAAAATAACCAATTTTCCTTAGAATGATAAAGTCCAGTGATTTGTTTACTGATTAACATTAATTAATGATTACAAATGACACACACAAAAAATATCTGATATTAGTAGAAAAAATAATATAGGTACAGAAAGTTTTAAGATAAATCATTGATTTTTTAAAGATGCTCTATTAAAAGATGGGTAATTTTTTCGGTAATTTTTTACTTACCGGGACCCACAGCTGATTTTATTAAAATTTTGTATACGGGGGTTTTTTTTGGCGCTGATCACAAATTTTGTCGGACTCTGCTAGTTTTTGAGTTATAACGCCTCACTCGAACCCAACCTCAAATTTGCACAAATCCTAAAATTCCTCCTTAAAACTGATTACACCCAAAATGGTAGATATTATGGTAATACACTTATTATTTTATACGATAAATTTAATTTATTTAACAATTATTTTTAATATAAAAGGCACAACAGGCGCTTTCTAAAAAATAATATGTTTCTTTAATAAATGTCAACAAAATTTTCTAGGTAGTTTTTGACAATTTTATGTTGGTACACCAGGGATCCCCAAAACAATTGAATGCGCTTACTTTTTAAATTTAAATCGCAAAAAATAAAAATAATTCAAATTTATAAAGTAGGCCATTCAATTGTTTCGCGGGTCCATGGCTTCCAACATAAAACAGTCTAAAACCTCTAGACAATTTTGTCGACATTTTTAAAAGTAAAAATAATATTTTTGAGAAGTGCTTCTTGTGCCTTTTTAATTGAAAATATTTGTTAAATGAATCAGTTTTAAGAAGGAGGAATTTTAGGAAAGTTTTGCAGGTTAGGTTCGGGTGGGCCATTATAACTCAAAAACCATGATCCGCGCCTATACAAAATTTCAATAAAATCAGCCGGGAGACCTCATAATTTAAAAACCAGAGGTTGTCGGAAAAAATGATTTTAGATTCGTGACCAGCGCCCCAAAAAATCCCCATATGCAAAAGTTCATGACAATTGGTCTCATGCCTGTAAAGTAAAGGATTACCTTATTTTTGAATAAATTTATTTTTACGTTTCTTTAGTTGTTATTTTTAACAAAAAACATCACTAAAAGAAATAATTTTTCCTTTTAAAAAGTCAACAAAATTACTTATGTAGGGATTTTTAAGCAGTGGTACAACTTTCGAAACAATTGAAAAGCCCCAACTTATCAAAGTGGAATTGTGTAAAAATGGAGTATAAAATTAACCACGTTTATTTGGTTTGTAAAAAAATATCAACTATTTATTTCTCGACTTATTTAATATATAACTCATCAACAAATCTAAATTCAGGAAAACACCTTGCAATATAAGTGCAGAAGTCCCTATGCAACCTTATTAAATGCACCTTTTACAAAAGATTAAAATAATGCTTTTATTTGAATTAAATTGAGCTATTGACAGAGGTTTTACTAGCTACCTATAAATCTCATTTACAACAGATACAATATGTCTTATGTTTTAAAAATGCTAATTATGGATTTAAAAAAAGTAAAAAATATTTTAAAAAATATAAAATTAGAGTTTTGTATTATGTTCAACGATAATAACAACTGATCAGTTCAAAGTTGGGTAGATTATAAGGACATTTTTTATGATCCTGAAGTTCCGAACGTTCGTTGAACGGTAGGGCCGACCGAAAAAGCGGGCCTGAAATTAATCGACGAACTAAACAAAAGACAAAAATTTAAATGGAAATATTTTTAATATTGTATTATGTAAACAAGAAACTTTGTGTTATTATATTTTTAGAGTGTTTATTTCCTAAACATGTATAAAATATGTAAAATAAAGAAGGCAAATACAATAATTAGGAGTGATGTGACTGGACACAAACATTTTTTTTTTTTTGTTAAAGGGGCCGTCCATTGATCAAACCAAATATGGTAAATTAAAGTTTACCGGGCCGGTCACAATTCATCCTTATACACAAAACATCCGTAAAAAATTTCAAAAAATTTACCCTTATAAACAAAACATCCGTAAAAAATGATTTTCTTTTCAAAAAGGAAAAAGTACCTTTTTCTTTAAACGGAATATAAAAGATTTAACTCTTTCCATCTAAAAACCAAATATGGTAAATTTAACTTTCCCGGGGCCCAAATTCACCCTTTTATAACAAGAGTCCTAAAAAAAAAAAAAAAATATTTTTTTAAAAACAAAAAAAAAGCACCTTTTTTTTTAAAAACGAAAATAAAAGATATACCCTTTACCATCAAAAAACCAAATATGGTGAAAATGTACCGGGGCGGTCGCAATTCACCCTTACATAACAAGAGTCCGTAAAAAAAAAAAAAAAAAAAAATTTTTTTCAAAAACAAAAAAAAAGCACCATTTTTTAAAAAGGAATTTAAAAGATATACCCCTTTTACCATCAAAACCCAAAATTTGGTGAATTTAAGTGTCCGGGGGTCGAAACCCCTTACATAACAAGAGTCCGTAAAAAAAAAAAAAAATTTTTTTTTTCAAAAACAAAGAAAAAGCACCATTTTTTTAAAACGGAATTTAAAAGATATCCCCCTTTACCATCTAAAAACCAAATATGGTGAATTTAAGTTCACCGGAGCGATCACAATTCACCCTTATATCCCAAGAGTCCGTAAAAAATGACAAAAAAATATTTTTTTAAAACAAAGAAAAAGCACCATTTTTTTAAAACGGAATATAAAAGATATACCCCTTTTTCATCCAAAAACCAAATATGGTAAATTTAAGTTCACCGGAGCGATCACAATTCACCCTTATATACCAAGAGTCCATAAAAAATGACAATTTTTTTTTCAAAAACAAAGAAAAAGCACCATTTTTTAAAACGGAATATAAAAGATATACCCCTTTTTTATCTAAAAACCAAATATGGTTAATTTAAGTTCAAGGGAGCGATCACAATTCACCCAGAGTCCGTAAAAAATGACAAAAAAAAATATTTTTTCAAAAACAAAGAAAAAGCACCATTTTTTAAAAACGGGATATAAAAGATATACCCCTTTTCATCAAAAACCAAATATGTAAATTTAAGTTGACCGGAGCGATACAATTCACCCTTATATACCAAAAGTCCGTAAAAAATGACAATTTTTTTTTCAAAAACAAAGAAAAAGCACCATTTTTTAAAACGGAATATAAAAGATATACCCCTTTTTCATCTAAAAACCAAATATGGTTAATTTAAGTTCAAGGGAGCGATCACAATTCACCCAAGTCCGTAAAAAATGACAAAAAAAAAACAAAAAAAGAAAAGCACATTTTTGGAATATAAAAGATATCCCCTTTTCCATCTAAAAACCAATATGTAAATTTAAGTTACCGCGATACAATTCACTTTATACCAAAGTCGTAAAAAACAATTTTTCAAAAACAAAGAAAAAGCACCATTTTTTAAAACGGAATATAAAAGATATACCCCTTTTCCATCTAAAAACCAAATATGGTAAATTTAAGTTCACCGGAGCGACAAATTCACTATATCCAAGAGTCCTAAAAAATGATCAAAAAACACCATTTTTTCATATTATATTTACCATCTACTATGTTAGTTACCAGTGATGAAATCACCATCCAGATCAAACAAAAATATTTTTTTCAAAAACAAGGAAAAAGCACCATTTTTTTAAAACGAAATATAAAAGATGACAAAAAAAATATATATTTTTTTTATTTTTTACCGACTCTTGTTATATAAGGGTGAATTGCGACCGCTCCTGTAAACTTAAATTCACCATATTTGGTTTTTAGATGGAAAAGGGGTATATATTTTATATTCCGTTTAAAAAATGGTGCTTTCTTTTTTTGAAAAAAATTATTGCATTTTTTACGGACTTTGTATAAGGGTTAATTGTGATGCTCCGGAACTTAAATTTACCATATTTGGGTTTTA
This sequence comes from Listronotus oregonensis, assembly GCA_019359885.1. Classification (NCBI taxonomy): domain Eukaryota; kingdom Metazoa; phylum Arthropoda; class Insecta; order Coleoptera; family Curculionidae; genus Listronotus; species Listronotus oregonensis. The sequence continues at coordinate 4,745 of JAHBCN010017858.1, forward strand.
GATGGAAAAGTATATCTTTTATATTCCGTTTTAAAAAAATGGTGCTTCTTCTTTTGTTTTTGAAAAAATATTTTTTTGTCATTTTTACGGACTCTTGGTATATAAGGGTGAATTATGATCGCTTCCGAACTAAATTTACCATATTTGTTTTTAGATGGAAAAGGGGAATATCTTTTATATTCCGTTTTAAAAAATGGTGCTTTTTCTTTGTTTTTGAAAAAAAAATTTTTGGCATTTTTACGGACTCTTGTTATATAAGGGTGAGTTGTGGTCGCCCTGTAAACTTAAATTTACCATATTTGGTTTTTAGATGGAAAAGGGTATCCATATTCCGTTTTTAAAAAATGGTGCTTTTTCTTTTTTTTGAAAAAATTTTTTTTGTAATTTTTTACGGACTCTTGGTATATAAGGTGAATTGTGATCGCTCCGGTGAACAAATTTACCATATTTGGATTTTTAGAGAAAAAGGGTATATCTTTATATTCCGTTTTAAAAAATGGTGCCTTTTTGTTTTTGAAAAAATATTTTGTTTGTCATTTTACGGACTCTTGTATATAAGGGTGAATTGTGATGCTCCCGTGAACTTAAATTTACCATATTTGGTTTTTAGATGAAAAAGGGGTATATCTTTTATATTCCGTTTTTAAAAATGTGCTTTCTTTGTTTTTGAAAAATTTTTTTGTCATTTTTTACGGACTCTTGGTATATAAGGGTGAATTGTCATCGCTCCGGTGAACTTAAATTTACCATATTTTGTTTTTAGATGGTAAAAGGGTATATCTTTTATATTCCGTTTTTAAAAAATGGTGCTTTTTCTTTGTTTTTTGAAAAAATATTTTTTTGACATTTTTTACGGACTCTTGGTATATAAGGGTGACAATAACACTAAAATCTTGGACTTCCATTGTCTTTATTTGTTAATTGTTACACAACGTTTCGGTTAGTGATGTATCTCCAACCGTTTTCAAGTGATAACTAAAAGCTATTCCTAAAAGCTACACTTATATACTATCCCTTGTTCACTGAAGCTTGACCGACTTTTCACGGTTCAGCAACCAGCCAGATATTCGGAATTTCTACACTAGGTTTGCTAAATACATTTTGGTTGTTTACAATAATTGCAGCTTCCTTAAATTTTCTTTTCTTCCAGTGGGTTTCTTTATGAATGGTTTTTGCTTCTGACCATTGTATGCGGTGTTGTTTTGACCAAGCGTGTTCGGCAATACCTGACTTCGACGTTTCACCTCGTTCCGTATGTTTTTTGTGTTCTTTAACTCTTACTTCGAGAGGTCTCTTTGTTTCCCCGATGTATACCTCACCACAATCACAGGGAATTTGGTAGATACAGTCATTGTTTGAAACTTATTGTCTGGTCTCGTTTTGGTGAGAATACTTCTTAGAATAGTTTGGGATTTAAATGCCGTTTTAATATTGTACTTATTAGCGATTCTGCGGATATTTTCCGAAGTTCCTTTAATGTATGGAATTGTCATGAATATTTGGTCACGTAGAGTCTCGTTCAAGTTAGAGTTTCTTGCCTTATTTTGATATTTTTTGATTGTTTCGTTTACTAGTCTCTCACTGTATCCGTTCTGCTTAAGATCCCTAGTTATGTTACCTATTTCCTCTTGCAGGGATTCCCTACTGTTGCATAAGGTCACTGCTCGATTGTATAGAGTACGTATAACCCCCTCTTTGGTTTCCTTAGAATGATTAGAATTTTGGTGTAAATATTGTCCAGTGTGGGTAGGTTTTCTGTATACCGAGGTTTGTACATGTCCATTATTTCGTTTAACTAGAACGTCGAGGAAAGGTAGGGCCGAATTTTGCTCCTTCTCCATTGTGAATTTGATACAAGGTCAGATGTAATTTAGATGTTTTAAGAAACCTTCAAGTTCTTCGTCATTACCTGTCCATACAATAAAAGTATCGTCAACATATCTTAGCCAAACTTTTGGTTTAATTACTGAAGTTTTAATTGCATGTTCCTCAAACCATTCCATATAAATATTAGCTACCACTGGGGAGAGCGATGAACCCATGGGAAGCCCATCATCCTGTGCGTAGAACTCATCTTTCACCTGAAAGTAGGAACTATGGAGGCAAAGCTCCAACAACTCCATCACTCCATCTAGTGGCAGGGGGGTCCGTTCTACTAGTGTTTTATCTTCTTTAAACTTGGTTCGTAATGCTTAACGATTCTTCTACTGGTACGTTTGTGTATAGACTTTCTACATCAAAACTAACAAAAGTATCGTCTGGTCCTATTTCTACATTTTTGAGGATGTCAACAAAATGACTAGAGTTTTTAACAAAAGATGGAGTCTTACCGACCAGTGGTTTTGGTGTTTTGCCAATGCAGTCGTGGGTGCGTTTCTAGAACTGGTGATGGGCCTTAAGGGTGTATTGTCCTTGTGAATTTTCGGTAGTCCATAGAGATGAGGAGGTTTACTGTTATGTGGTGTTAAAGTTTTTCTTGTTTCATCGGTCAGAAAATTTCCTTAGTAGGTCCTGTAAATTTTGTTCTCTATGGATGCTTTTGGGATCTTGATCAAGTGATCTGTATTTCCCTTTTCCGAAGAACTTCATTTATTTTTTCGATCGTAAGTGATTGCATCCATGACTACAGTGGCATTCCCTTTGTCTGCTGGAAGAATTTTGATAGTTTTATCATTTTGAAGCTCTTTAAGAGCTACTAGTTCATTTTCATTTAAATTAGTGGAGTTACTTTGTTTTCTTTCCAAGACAGTTCTAACTTTCCATCGAAATTCTTCCGCTTCTGGTCCCTGGAGTCGTATTGTTTCTAGACTTTTCAAAGAAACATATAAGGGTGAATTGTGATCGCTCCCTTGAACTTAAATTTACCATATTTGGTTTTTAGATAAAAAAGGGGTATATCTTTTATATTCCGTTTTAAAAAATGGTGCTTTTTCTTTGTTTTTGAAAAAAAAAATTGTCATTTTTTATGGACTCTTGGTATATAAGGGTGAATTGTGATCGCTCCGGTGAACTTAAAATTACCATATTTGGTTCTTGGATGAAAAAGGGGTATATCTTTTATATTTCGTTTTAAAAAAATGGTGCTTTTTCTTTGTTTTTGAAAAAATATTTTTTGTCTTTTTTTTTTACGGACTCTTGGTATATAAGGGTGAATTGCGATCGCTCCGGTAAACTTAAATTTACCATATTTGGTTTTTAGATGGAAAAGGGGTATATCTTTTATATTCCGTTTTAAAAAAATGGTGCTTTTCTTTTTTTTTTGAAAAAATATTTTTTTGTTATTTTTAGGGCTCTTGTTATATAAGGGTGAATTGCGACCGCCCCGGTACACTTAAATTCACCATATTTGGTTTTTAGATGGTAACGGGGTATATCTTTTAAATTCCGTTTTAAAAAAATGGTGCTTTTTCTTTTTTTTTGGAAAAAATATTTTTTTTGTTATTTTTAGGGACTCTTGTTATATAAGGGTGAATTGCGACCGCTCCGGTGAACTTAAATTCACCATATTTAGTTTTTAGATGGTAAAGGGGTATATCTTTTATATTCCGTTTTAAAAAAATGGTGCTTTTTCTTTGTTTTTGAAAAAAATATTTTTTTTGTCATTTTTTACGGACTCTTGGGATATAAGGGTGAATTGTGATCGCTCCGGTAAACTTAAATTTACCATATTTGGTTTTAGATGGAAAAGGGGTATATCTTTTATATTCCGCTTTAAAAAAAAAATGGTGCTTTTTTTTGTTTTTGAAAAAAATATTTTTTTTGTAATTTTTTACGGACTCTTGGGATATAAGGGTGAATTGTGATCGCTCCGGTAAACTTAAATTTACCATATTTGGTTTTTAGATGGAAAAGGGGTATATCTTTTATATTCCGTTTTAAAAAAATGGTGCTTTTTTTTTGTTTTTGAAAAAAATATTTTTTTTTCATTTTTTACGGACTCTTGGGATATAAGGGTGAATTGTGATCGCTCCGGTAAACTTAAATTTTAAAAAAATGGAGCTTTTTCTTTGTTTTTGAAAAAAATATTTTTTTTGTTATTTTTAGGGACTCTTGTTATATAAGGGTGAATTGCGACCGCCCCGGTACACTTAAATTCACCATATTTGGTTTTTAGATGGTAAAGGGGTATATCTTTTATATTCCGTTTTAAAAAAATGGTGCTTTTTCTTTTTTTAAAAAAAAATATATTTTTTTTATTTTTTACGGACTCTTGTTATAAAAGGGTGAATTGTGACCGCCCCGGTAAAGTTAAATTTACTATATTTGGTTTTTAGATGGAAAAGAGTTAAATCTTTTATATTCCGTTTAAAGGAAAAGGTGCTTTTTCCTTGTTTTGAAAAAAAAACATTTTTTACGGATGTTTTTTATAAGGGTAAATTTTTGAAATTTTTTACGGATGTTTTGTTTTAAAGGATGATTTGACCGGCCCGGTAAACTTTAATTTACCATATTTGGTTTGATCAATGGACGGCCCCTTTAACAAAAAAAAAAATGTTTGTGTCCAGTTATATCACTCCTAATTATTGTATTTGCCTTCTTTATTTTACATATTTTATACATGTTTAGGAAATAAACACTCTAAAAATATAATAAAACAAAGAAAGTTTCTTGTTTACATAATACAATATTAAAAATATTTCTATTTAAATTTTTGTCTTTTGTTTAGTTCGTCGATGGTAATATCTTGGATGCGACGCGACATTTAATTTCAGGCCCGCTTTTTCGGTCGGCCCTACCGTTCAACGAACGTTCGGAACTTCAGGATCATCATTTTTTGGAATTTTCCATGCTGCTGTATTTGAGCTAATGCTTTTATTTTTATAGGCTGAAATATTTTGCTTAATATACCACCTTTTTAGCATTGTCTGTGAGTCTGTGTGCTGTTTTGGATTAATTTTACTCTTTTGAATAATTCCTAAGTATTTGGCGGTTGTTCAGTAAGTCGTACTATAGTACAAGTACTACCCAAGAGATACAGTCAAAAATAATGAGTTTAAGATACTGATATAGGTCGGTAATTACCAGTAGATGCCACATAAGAGGCCAGATATTTTAATCTTAAACAAAATGAAGAAAAAAAATAAAAAAATCTGTTTATTTTGGTTCTTAAATAATATTTTATTAGGATACTAACGGCCGAGTGATGATCGCGTTGTTAAATTTAGCAATGGATTTAAATTGTTAAAGTTAACAACAGTTTAAATTTTAACAAAACGTCATTGTCAGTGTTAGTAGGCAACCTGTCAAAATCTGACATTTTGTTAAACTTTCTAAACCGTTGTTAACTTTTAACAATTGCTAAGCCCATGCTAATTACAACGCGATCATCACTGGCTATATATGGAGATTAGAGAAGGAGACCATCTCTAGGCTGTTGGCTCGTGCGCGGCCCAGAAGAGCATTAAATAAAGAGGCGCTGGTGTAGTGAAAGGTATGGTGTGAGCCAATGGATATCAATGACCTTGACCGCAATATTTAAAGTGAACTTTAAAAACGGTCCTCTGGAACGCCATCTTAATTTACTGCAATTTAAAGGCCACTTTTGTAACACAGAGATAGATAGTCCTTATCTCTAATTTTTTACATTAATTTTAAGGGAAATGGTAAATGTGTTAAAAACGATTTAGGTATTTTAAACTTTTAAAGATTTTGTGAATAGTGAGGGACACTGAAAGAAGCCGAGTGATGCCGAAGTCTCCCCCTAGATTAAGGAGAAGGTTTCTCCCACCACAGATGTAGGCAAGCATTGTGTACGATACTCCACCGCGTCTCTTGGTAGTAGAAAACTTCTCCTTAATCTGGGGGGAGACTTCGGCATCGCTCGACTCCTTTCGGTGTCCCGATCACATTATGTGCGTCGCTAGCGTGTTATGTGGAGGTGGAAACAGTACTTTTTTCCCCCAATCTGGCTGCACTTTCTATAGAGCAAGGTTTACTGAGAAAACAGACATGAAATCCCTCCCACCCCACATTTTTTTCCATTTATTAAACTCAGAAAAAGGAAAAAAGATCTCACCAAAACCACTCATGAAAATTAAGGATCAAGTTCCTATCCAAAAATCTTGGCTGCTGCAAGTACTGAGATCTAAAATTAGACCAAGTTCTGTCCACAATTTTATTTCACTCTTTCTTAATTTGGCAAATCTTTTACTAATTAAAAACTCTCCGTATTGATAAAAAAAATGTTGATACAGACAAACCGGTAAAAAACTTGTTAAGTCAAAAAAGAGTGGAACAAAATTGTGTACAAAACTTGTTAGATCTTGGTACTTCTAGAGGCCAAGATTGTTGGGTAGGAACTTGACCCTTATTTTACATAACATAAAATAAAAATTCAAAAGTTATGATAATTATCTATACAACATAAATTTTGCAGTTCCAGTTCATAAGAAAATACTATAATTTTCTTTATTATGACACTTATCAATACAATAATAAACACAATAAAACTAAATAACTATGACATTAATACAATAATAAATACAATATAAGCTATTGACAGAGGTTTTACTAGCTACCTATAAATCTAATTTATAACAGATACAATATGTCTTATGTTTCAAAAATTCTAATTATTGATATAAAAAAAGTTAAAAATATTTAAAAAAATATAAAATAAGAGTTTGTATTATGTTCAACGATAATAACAAGTGATAAGTTTAAAGTTGTGTAGATTATAAGTAGGGATGTAAAATGTCGGTCATTTATTTTATGTGACATGTGACAGTCATTTATGTGTCAGTTTTGTCATTTATTGTCATTTATGGTCATTTTTAATTTCTTCATTCTTAGTGTGGATATAAAACGGTCAAACAGGTGCGGTTTAAAAACAAAAATCATTCAGTTCACAGTAATTTATTAGAAAAATTGAAAAAACCCAAATATTAGGCAAAAATAAAAATAAACTCTTATTTTAAAACAAAATAACTAAATAAACACAACTAATAAAATTACCTAAAAACTTTTAAACAACAAAACAAAAACATATTCTTAAATTCTAATAAATTATAACTTTAAACATAAAAAAACATAGCTAAAGTCCTTCTTCGAAGTCACCATAGTCACCAGCATCCGAGTCGGCATCAAAATCATCTAATGACCTGAAATGTCGCTTCCATATCCTCAATAAGACTATCATTTTCTTCGGTCGTCCGACATTGCCATCATCGCCATTGCCATTTCCCACTGTCTTGGAAGTTGAGGGCTTGTTTGTGGTTGATGATTCTTCATGACGTTTGGCGTGAGTACAAGTCTCTAAAATTAAATAAAATTGTTTTAGCATATTTTTCAGAAAGTAAAAGTAGCTATAGTTAATACCTAATTGAGGTTTCTGCATATTCGATTGGATGTTTATCTCCGCATTGGAATTACCTCGAATTACCCTTGTCCAAGTTCTTGCTGAAGACCAGAAAATAATTTTAGGTTATGATTGATATATGTTAGCTTTCCCGCTCTTTCTGTCGTAAGACGATTTCTATATTTTGAGTGGATATATCCGTATGAACAAAAAAGTTCTTTCAGTCGCTGCTGATGTGGCGGCATAGGACTGCTTCCGCGACATGTCGGAGTGGCATCTCGGTACAAATACCTTTCCAATACGTTAAAGGTAAAATGTTGGAATTCTTAGCACAAGCTTGCACAAATGGTAATGCCCAAAAACCCTCATTACTTCTGTACTCTGCAAGATTTTCTAGTACTTTACTTTCATCAACATACTCTAAGTACGCAGCTAGGGAATGGATGTAAGTTAAACCTCCTACAATATCTTCCTGCGACAGGTGTTTTCCTAAAACAAAAAAATTATAAATAAACTAAATTAGCGATTAAAAATGTGTAATAGGCACAACGATAAAAAAATATTGTTACCTTTATATCGTGGATCCAAAATGTTTGCAGCATAATGTATGTTCCTTAAGCACATGTTTTTTTCTTGTAAACAATCCATAACTTTGTGTTCCTCCAGTTTCAATAGAGGTGATGTGGGCAGCTCATTTTTAAAAACATTATCGATCTCATAAAAGGCAACAGGTACTTCACTGATATTACATTTATCAGACTCCAATTGCAATATCCACTTTTTTAGTGGTTGCAATAGTTTTAAAAAATTTTCTATTCTTGTCAAAATACATCATCAAGTATATCGTTTTTGTTTCTTTTTCTAATAACTCTTGATACTCATCTGTAATTGCCATTGCTTTAAGTCTACCTTTGTTTTTGGAGGCTGTCGAAACTGGTAACTATTGATGCCCATCTGTTCAACTGGAAGCTTAAGTGTGCAGGTTTCTGATTTGTGCTTTTCTTTGGAGAGTCTTTGAAATGCTGAAGTTAGTACAGTTTTATTTTTAATTCCCTTTATAATAGACTTTGAAGCATTAACAACAGTCTCGGTAGTTTTTTTTTTTTTAAATTTTATTATGTCTGTAACTAGCAAATTTAGTGTATGTGCTCACAACCCTAATATGAAATGGGTTTATCTTCATACCTATTTTTTTAGTATATCCCAAGATTTTTCATATTTGCAGCATTATCTGAGCAAAATCCAATTACTTTATCAATTCCAACCTTTACATACAATTTCTATTTGATCTGCCATGTACTCCCCCGTAGGCGATTTTCTTCCTGATAAGGATTTTAAAAAAAAAGGTTGAGGTGTTGTAATAACAAAGTTAAATGCTTTCGTTTCCCTTTTATTTGACCACCCATCGCATTGGATACCAAGGACTTTAGCATTTGCTGTATCTGTTATTGAGAATATTTGGTTGTACACATTATTCAAAAGAGTATTCGATAAAATGAAACGGACGGCAGATTAATGACGGTCTAATTTTTTAAAAGTTTCTCCCAAATTTTTGTTTACATGGAAACCCAATTCCCGGCAAAATACGTTCTGATGCGGGGTTTGGGGGCGTCAATAAAAATTTCATTAAAAAACTCTACTGGACCCTTATTTTCAATCTTACTAGTTGATGGGCTCAAATAATATCACTTTCTTGGTTTCTACTGGGGAACAAAATCTACTTTTCATTTTTTGTTTCTTGGGGGATCTATTTGATTTAATTCCCTTTTAACATAATTTTTTTCATGTCAGGACATCCAACACATGTTATTAAATGTTGAGCCATCCTTTTTGCATGATGGTCCCTTTTTTTTCAAAACTTAATTTCTTGTAGCTTTGCCAGGTTAACCACATTAATAAAGTATTTAAATACTAGGCCTTATTTCTACCCATTTTTCCCTTTTAAAAAACCGCCTGTATTATAAAAAAAAAGCACAATACCCAAGCATAAAATTCAATAACAACCCGCTGAACTACTGACTTGCTCAAGAAACCGTCCTCACGTTCGACGCCAAGCGCGTTGTAACTTGTCTAGAAAGCATAAAAAATATCAAGAGCCAGTGATGTTTTTTTTGACTGTCATATATTTTTAAAGACAGTCATATATTTTTTTGACCGTCACGAATCTAAATTGAAAATAAATGACAAGGGTGTCAAAAAATAAATGACATGACCAAATTTCATTATGACTGTGACGTGACACTGTCATATATATTTACTCACATCCCTAATTATAAGCACATTTTTTGGAATTATCCATGCTGCTGTATTTGAGCTAATGCCTTTATTTTTATAGGCTGAAATATTTTGCTTAATATACCACCTTTTTAGCATTGTCTGATAGTCTGTGTGCTGTTTTGAATTAAGTTTACTCTCTTAAATAATTCCTAAGTATTTGTCGGTTCTTCAGTAAGTCGTACCATAGTACAAGTACTACCCAAGAGGTACAGTTAAAAATAATGAGTTTAAGATACTGATATAGGTCGGTAATTACCAGTAGATACCATATAAGAGGCCAGATATTTTAATCTTAAACAAAAGGAAGAAAAAAAAATTAAAAAAAGATACATCGTCCTTATCTCTAATCTCCATGCTAAGTATGTAGACTGTAGACTTTAAGAGTTATTTTACATTAATTTTAAGGGAAATGGTAAATGTGTTAAAAACGATTTAGGTATTTTAAACTTTTAAAGATTTTAGAAATACAAGTCCAAGATAAGGATGTCTATCATGGGGGTCTTGGAAAACAAAAGAGGTACGAAGATGGTTAAATTAGAGAAAAGTTGCGCATTCTCAAGCCTAACAATATGAGGTTTAGAAAGTTTTAAAATTCCTAGTAGTATTTAAAAAAATAAAGTTTATTTAAATAACGTTAGAAAAAAATAAAAACGAAATCGGCAAATTCGAGGGTAAATTTCGGTTTTTTAGGCATATCTCCGGAACTACTTTCTAAACAGCATATTGTTAGGCTTGAAAATGCCAACTTTTTTCTTATTTAACCATTTCGACTCTTTTTTTTCCAAGATCCCCCTGATAGACATCCTTATCTTGGGCCACTGTTTTATAAATGAAAATTGATATTACAAGTAATTATCTTTCAACCTACTAAAGGATACAGAAATTTAATATTTACTTATGAGTTTTTTTAGACAAACTTTACTTTCCCGATATTTTTTTTATTAAATAATTTTAAAAAAAATAAAAAAAACATAAAGTATTTGTAAAATATTTTCTCGTTGATATTTAGTTTTTTAGAAAATTTTTAGTTTAAATTTTTCCAAAACTCTGGGCTCCCATGCGTTCAGAGTTTTGAAAAGGAAATTCCTTTAAAAATTTCACAAAAAACCCGAAATTATACAAATTAAAGAAATAAAGGAAATGCCAAAAATTGTTAAATTTTGAAACAAAAAAATTTTGGGAAAAAACCAAAAATAAAAAAATTATAGGTTTTTAATTTTTTAGCTTATAACTGGAGGTACGCTATAAAAAAACAATAATTTTAAAAACGAAAAAAAAAATTAAATTAAGACTGCCATCTAATACGCCTGTTGAAAAAAAAACCCAATGTCGAATGAAAACCCCGGCGGCCGCAAAGTGATGCCAAATCAAGATTTCGTCCAAAAAACGAAAATCCGTGAAAATGGTTTAGAAAATGAGTACATTTTTTGAGGTTCCTGATTTCGAATTTGATAATATTTTTTTAAAAACCAAATGGCGGATCCAATATGGCGGACCAAAAGTTGAAAAACTCTTTTAATTTATCAAAATAATTTGAAAAATGGGTCCAGTAAGGTTTTTGACATCCCTGATTTCAAAATTGATAATATATTTTTTTAAAAACAATATGGCGGATCCAATATGGCGGGCCAAAATTTAAAAACTCTTTAAATTTGTCAAAATGGTTTATAAACTGGGTAAGTTAAGGTTTTTGAGGTTCCTGATTTCAAATTTGATATCATTTTCTTCCAAAAGCAAAATGACGGATCCAATATAAGAGTTTTTTCAGGAATCAATTGGTGCAAAGAATGAATGTACGTATTGTAAATAATAAAAACTTGAAAAAATGGTTTTACAATTTTTGTTTTATTATAAGAAATAAAAATTATAAACAAAGATACTCAAAAACTACTTAACACTTTGAATCAGTTGTTCGCTTTTTTCTTCACTACTGCTTTGAATATTGTAAATTCTTTTCAAATTGATATAAGGGGGTTTAGAAACAATTGCTTGGGATCTTACGCTTTAATTTTTTTGGTAATTTCGTCCCCAGTATTATGGGTAAGAATAAAAAAAGTCAAAAAAAAAACGTCTTGCATATTTTTAATTTAACTTGTTATGCATTAAAAATGGGGGCCCCAAATTAACATTTTTTGTGTTCTGCAAAATTTTAAAAGTTACCATAGGTAAAAAACCCAAACCCAAAAAAAAAGTACAAATACTTGCTTTATAACAATGCATTATTGCGAAAATTTAAATTTTAAAAATTTGGGAGCACTATTTTTGGATTTTTTTTATTTAAAAATGTTTTAAGAACAATGTACAATTTTTAAAAAGGTTTTTTTTAAAAATTTTCAGTTTTAAAAAATAGCATTTTTTTTTTAAAAATTAAACACTAAACAAACCCCTTCATGAAAATCTATATAATGTACTAATTAACTTACTTTAATTTTGTTTTTCCCCGTTAGAAAAATTTAAAAAAATTTTAAACGATTAAAAAGTTAAACGCATTTAAAGTTACCCCGAAAATGTAGCACGACCGAGCTCCTGTAACTGATGAATTTATGGTTATGTTGCCACACCCCCAAGTATTTAAAACCCAACTATTGAGAAACCCAAATACCCCATAATTGAACCTCGATTTTTTTACGAATTCGCGTTTGGGTGACTGTGGGCCGCAGGGGAAACCCCCGTCCGATAACCCCGGCGGCCGTGGAGCCACCGCACAATGGTTTCTCGAATAAAATTTTTGGCCATAACTGGTTAAAAAAAAAAACTGATATATTCATAATATTAGTATTTTCTTAAAAAACTATCTAGTAGGCTTAGAAAACCAAACACTTAAACAAAAAAACTGAGGGCTGCCCGAATTTTGAATTTGGTTTGTGGGTAGTCCAAAAAAAACAATTAAAAACGCCTTTTTTTTTGCTGGATTTGGAGTGTGGCGTGAAAGTAATTTAAAATTTCTGCAAGGTTTTTACCATACAGAATAATAAGTAAAAAAGTGAATTTTAAAAATAATTTTTTTAGTTCAGGTTTTTTTGCTTGTTGCCTTAAAAATTTTTTGAGTGGTTAAAGTAAAAATCCTGTTATATTTTTAAAAACTTTTTTAAAGACTAGAAAATTGCTTTCGTCATCTTCCGTTTTTTTAATTTTTAATTTTGCGATAGCCTAGTGTTTGTGAAAAATATTAAAAAAAAATTTGCCCATAGTTGCCCCTTTTAAAAAATTTGAGTTTTTTAGGACTCAATGTATTCCAAAAAGCAATTTACCTATATTGCTAGGTAAACTATAAGTCCCTAATCAAAACTTTTGATATTTTTTTCTTTTCCTTCTGCAAACTGTCTAATAAAAAATAGAATTTGGTTAATGCTAATCCGATTTGACATAATTATTAATTAAAATTAATTAATTTTACAGGGTGTTAGGATCATCTGAGGGAATCTATCAAAAATTTCATTGTTATTTGGAGTATATAAGTATGCATGCTAGGTACTATATCGGACAACTAAACGGGA
>JAHBCN010017859.1:0-17754 GCA_019359885.1 Listronotus oregonensis
AATGTTATAACAATTTTATTTTAGGTCTAATAATAAGTATTTCCGATTCTATTTTTAAATTTTTTTCGTTTAAAACCATTTTTTTTCAACCCACGCGCCTAATTTCCGTTTTTATAGCCGCACGGATACGCCGTCCGTTTTGTTTTGATGGCGTAACTAATTATCTTAATGCCCTTTTTTCTACAATGGTAATTAATTATTCTATTTAATTGCCCTGAAATTTGGCGGACTAAATTTGTCCAAAAAAAAAAAAGTTTTTTTTTATACGTTGAACAATTATAAATTTAATACCCCGCTGTATCTCAGGCTGTGCCCACATACATAATGTTATAACTGATTGGGGTTAGCGGGATGGGGCAGGTAAATGAAAACCACAAACCATATCGTATTTTTCTTCCAACGGCTGGATTCCCCTTTATCAACCAGCCACGAAACGGGGAAAAAAAATATACTAAGTGACATGAAAATGCAACACCGAGAAAGTGTGTAATTTTGAGCATGTTTTTAAAATTTTTTAAAACTACTGATAAAATGAAAGTGAACTGAAAATTTGAACTAACGTTTCGCAAAATAGTTTTCCTTTTTCGTTAAGGGGAATATTTAAAGTCCCCAACACGTCGTTTGGACATCGTTTAATAGAAAAATGTTTTAAAAACGATAATTTTTCTTTATACCCATCATCACTTGCACGAAATTTTTAAAAAATCGCGAATAAATAAAAAGCGACGGTAAAAATGGAATTGCACGACAAGATAATGCATTGCACGACAAAAGAAAAAAATTTAGACAAAATGAAATTAGCGATTAAAGGGTGTTTTAAATCAATAAAAGGAAAAATAGTACAAAAATGTATTGCAGACGTTAAAAAAACATATCAAATAAAAATATAAACGTAAAAACAAATATTTTGTGAAAAAATAAAAAATAAAAAAAAAGATTTTTAACAAAACATTTTTAAATATAAAAAATAAATAAACTTTTTTTTAATTTACTGAAAAAATGAAAAAAAAATTTTCCCCAAATTTTTTATTGAACAATTAAAGCTTTTTCCTTTGCTGGGCGTCCGTGTTTACTTTTTTGTCCCAGTGGTATTAGTTTGGCTGCATTCGGTACATCAACCAATTTTAATCGGATCTTTATACCCAAAACATGCTTACACTTCAAGTGTTTCAAAAAATAAGGACATGTGCATTTTAATTGACTTAAATCTACATAGTTAATAGTAATAACCCAAATGCTGTAATTGTATTTTTTAAAATCATCAAACGTTTCCCATTTACCCTCCATTTCTTTAAATTCAGAAATCAGCTGAGTGGTGATTAAATTAGCATTTGATTTTGAACAGGTATAAAATAGTTGCCAAACTCCACCCTTACTTTTTGTAAAACTTTTTTATTTGTCGCCGCTATGCTGACGTGCTATTAAATTCTTTTATTTTTATAATATTGTGGGCTATACACTTTTTCTTATCGTTTATTTGTTTTAATTTTCGTTGACATTGTATTGTGGATCAGATATGTTTACTGTCATTTTAAATATTGTCGTGCACAATATTTCATTTATGTGTAAAATAATATCCTGCCGCTTAATAATTTTATTTGTCGGGTAGTAATTTTTTACGTCGCGTAAAACATTTTTGGCAGTTATTTATATTTTATTGGCGTTCAAAATAACATTTAAAACGTTAATTTCCCCTTTTTTGTCGGGCTTATAAATCTAACCCTTTCGTTAAGTCGTCGCGGCATTGATTGGATTGGGTGATTGATGTCTTTTTGGTGTATTGTATCCCAGGCCATCTGAATTTGGTTACATAGAGCCTTCAATATTTGCCGAGGCTGCAAATAATTATGTAACCCCATTACCATTATACATGGTCGATGGGGGAAAGATCTGGAGATCGAGGAGGCCACTAAAGCAGATTTACACCGGACGCTTCTAAAAAGTCTAAACCAACGAATTCTTGGATAGAAATAAAGTAAACAAACCTTGTTTGGATTAATATATTCAGGGGGGCAAGGAGGGATAGTTCTTGTAAACACACTGCACCGGCAACATTGATTAAAGACACTGAATAACATAACACGGTGAGTTCCAGTCCACATTCCGTTCCAGTCTCTCCCTACTCCATACCAATCGTTGGCGACGATGCTGTGGGGTCAGAGGTAATGCAAGATGGGGACGGTATGAAAACAGTCCAAAAGTCCTTATTCGGCAATAAACTGTCCTCATTATTATTGCTCTTTCGGCAGCATCAAACCACCGGTTTGCAACTACCCTTGTTGCAAACCGGTGAAACCTTGCTGAATATTAAGTAAACATGTTCATATTGTTTGGATCATGTTATGACCAAAAAAGCCTTTACAAAAAAAGTACGGCTCGGAATACCTTCAAAATTTTATCAGCCTATACTTCCGTGATAGCAAATATATTTACAAGTTTAATTGAATAAATACTTCTGGATGTTGCATTTTCTACATATATCACTTAGTATATGATAGTGGTTTTTCATTTGTCTGCCCTCATATCGGATAAAAAGGATAATTTTACGAATCTATCATTAGTGTCATCAATCGTTTTCTCGGTAACGACTGTATTTTATACTCATCATTAATTTGTTAACGATTGTGTCATATTCATTCGCAGAATTGTATTACCAAATACCATTCGTGCCCAGATTTTAAGCCGGACATTTTTGCGTGGTTTTGAACACTTGTTTTCGGAAATTTAACTCAACCTGTTCTCAAAATTATTCGAGCTTCGTAGTTTCGATTTTGTAAAAGCGGGTTTCGTTAAATTCCCAAAAGCAAGTACTATTTAAAACCAAGTGTCACTGGAATTATTGTATATGTAAAACGGCTCTAAGGCAGCATATCCCAGAGTGATCATTACATAAGAACATGGTTTAACAGTATTTTTGGGAATACTATTAGGTTGGTACCGCATTTAACTGTAAAAAATATTAAATTCCTTAATAGGTATCTGAGTTGGCAGCAGATAAAATACAAGATATAGACCGTCAGCCCATTGAAGAAAAAAGAAATCATTCGTACTCAGTATGCCCTTTTAAACAGTAAATATTGTCTATGCGCTAATCATTTATTAACATGTTTTACAGGTTGGCCGGGGTTTATTGACTAAAAAGTAGACCTAGAAAGTGCAAAAAATAGCCATCCTAAAACAATTATTATACTCAGTATGCCATTTAATCGATATATAAGCGATAAATAACCTTTCGATGACTTTCATTTAGCATACCAGGAACGATTGTTTTAAAACTCCTATTTTTTTTTACAAAAGTAAAGATCGAGCTTGGCCCTTGGGACGACAGACAGACCGACCTACACGTATGCCGATAATTTACCACCGTATTCTTTTTCATTGAATTTCATTTGGTATAAATGGCACACTGAATGAACTTCTTTTTTCTTAGATGGGCGGACGGTTTAATATGTCGTCTGATGAAAGAGATACTATCGCATTTACAACAAGAACACAAATGGACTTATTTACAAATGTCTAGAATTCAATTAAATTCATTATCAAAAACTTTCACATCTTTACGTATTTTACGACTGTAAATGATACACCATCATTCTCAGGCTTGTTTTTTTTATGATTGCTTTATTTCTACTTTGTCCACAAGATGTAAATTCTTAGAAAACATATATATACTCTATATTGAATTTGATCATCCGGTCAAAATAAACATTCATTCTTGCATAAATTCCCCAGAAGCTCAAAATTTACGTGAACGTTAGGGATACCATTATAATGAAATTGTAAAAAGTCCTATCGATTCCATGGACGATTTCGCCACGTTTTGGTTGGTACATAACTGGTTAACCATTCGGTATCTTCTGACGTCATGAGAATGACGTACCTTACCAATTTAAGCCGAATTTGCCTGGTTTGTCATTCGTCAGCTGACAGCTACAGCGGCTGGAAGAAGTGTGTAAACAAAATTTCCTTTAACTGTTATTTGTACGTATTTGTATAGAGTGTGAAATAAAAATTCAACAACGGGTGACAATTGTGGGAAGCTAATTAATAATGGAAAGGAAGAGAAGAGCTGTGATTTCTTTTATAACAGTCTATTTATTAACAATGTTCATATATAAATAAATATACCTTCTGAAGGACTGGTGAGAAAACTATAGAAATACTGTATGATTATTAATTACAAACGTCACACCGTTTTTATAACTTTTATCGGCACTTATTTCAACAAACTGATAACAAAAAATAAATAAACAAATAATCAAAATAGCTAGCCAAATAGCTTCCAAGTTAAACAAAGATAGCAAGCTACCAAAATCAACTAACCGTGCTTCAAGCTTGGTATGTGATTTGACAGACCAAAATAGATACCAAAGTTCTTGTGACGTCATCATTTTTCGTCCCGAAATCGGTTGGTACATTTCTGACCAACCGAAAGTACCTACCAAAACGTGGCGTATGCAAATATTTTAATCAAGGTCAAAGTTCGCGAAAATGGGTTTTTTGGATTTTTTATCGAAACGGTTAGTTTTATATTTATTTATTAGCTTAGACAAAAATTGCAGACCATGCAATTGTCTACAAAAATTGTCTTTATACTTTTTTCCTAAAATTTACCATTTCTAAGAAAAAGCAATTCTAAAATTTACTAAAGTTTTATTCCCTATACTATGCACACGTTTCCACGCCACCTGTGAGGTAGTGTACTTGACGCGATTTTTTAACGTGGTTTCCCCAGTAGGTCTACTCCACGGTCTATTTTATTAAATCCTGGTAGAATAAAAGGTATTCTCATTCAATATCTTCTTCTCCTTCATTTTTTCTCCTCTTTCTCCATCTTCTTCTTCTTTTTCTACTTCCTCAGTTGATGTAAATTGTTCAAACAGCAATACATCAGTTGTTTCGTCGTTAATGTTAGGATCTTATTCTGTTGGGAGTTTCAACATTTAAACACAACTGGCCTTGGCAACTGGTGCATTCTGGGGAACAAAATAAACCAACTTTTTTTGCAGCCGCATTTCGAATTACAACCCATTTTTTGCAGTTGCAAAAAATAGTATTAGGAACCTTTTCTAGTGCAGGTGGAAGTAGTGTGTGGATTGGTTCCAATACATTATCAATTAGCTTCCAACCCCATTCTTCTGGCCCGATAAAAATGTAGTTAAGCCGAAGCCGAGTTTGGAAGAAGACAAGCTAATTGCACATGTTTTTTATTTCGAGTAAGATTTGCAAAAGATAAGTAATGTAACTTATCTATGCAAATAACTTTTTTTGGTGCTCCATATACTGTAAGAAGAAATCGAATTCCGTGGGTAATATAGTTTCTGGAGTAGAGTTGATATTATTAAAAACTTTAGCAGATGTAAGTAAATATTGTTTTTCAAATAATTTAAAAACTGTTGTTTTACCCATCCGGAACATTGCAGAGGTTGTATCACAGCCAGTCGGAGCATGTAAAAATAAAATGTGATTTTTACATATAGGATAAGCCGATAAACTCGAATTTAAAAATATTTGCGATGGTTGTTGAACCTTGCCTGGTTTTAGAAAATAAATTATTTTTTCAATTGGAGTTCGAGCAGTAAGTAATACCAACAGATCAACATCTTCACCAACAACAACATTTACATCAGTTGGATTGAATTGATTAATTGTAGTTTCTATGATGAGTACATCAGCGTTATTTTCAGCTTGCTTGACTAAAATATGTCCAGTGGTAAATTTTTATTTTCTTGGGACTTTAGACAATTAAGCAGTAGACTGATGTTGCTTAAGGCCACATGGTCACATTAAATGAGAGACTTAGTTTTTTTCAGTTCATATTCTCAAAATTATCATTTAATATTAATGTATTAGTCACTCATACTAATAGTTTTACTTATATTATGCGTCCAATGATGTACAGGGTGGGCCAAATTGGGCACTTTTAAAGGGAAACTCCCATTTTTAAAGGAGATAGATGAAAACTAATGTCGGTGCCTGGAGCTCAATTTTCGTCAATAACATAATAGTAAAAACCGCACATCGATATCTGTTACCATTTCTGAGTTACAGGGTGTTTTTAAAAAAGTGCATTTTTTAAAAATCGCCGTAACTTTTTTGCTATGGAAAATTTTGAGTTTTTGTAAAAACATTTCCAAAGCAACTTTTTACGTAGAATTTAATGGTGTAAATATATATTTTTTACAATCAATAGTTTAATAGTTATTAACAGAAAAATCGATGTTTTATATGGGACACCCTGTATACCTTTCCAAAAAGATAGCACACTTAATATTTTGCTCGAGTTCTCTTCGAAATAAAGAGTTTTTAATAGTTCGTCCACTTTGAACAAGTAGGCTTAGGAGGCCGAGGGGCGCGGCCCTGATAAAGAAAACAAATGCTTATTGGTAATTGTCAAATTGTGATTTTGGCTGTAAACACGCCGTAATTTAGTCAAATCTTTCAAATAAATTTAAAATGAAATTTGAAAATTATGAAAAATGGGATATGATAGTTTGTTTTAAATAAGCCGGGGAGAATCCAGAAGCAGCAAGCACTTTATACCACAACCAATATCCAGAAAGAAGACAACCTTTTAAAGATATTTTTGGAAGATTGCGATCACAACCTTATTAATAGTGGCCAGTTTGAGAAAAAAGGTCAAAACAGTATATAACAAATAGGGATAAGGAGTTAGAAGAGATAGTAGTTTTAGGAGCCGTTCAAAATAATCCTAAAACGTCAACACAAAAATTGAAAACGTTAACAGGACTGGCAAGAACTAATGTTAGACGAACTTTAAAGAAATACAAATATAAACCATACAGGACCAGAAAAGTGCATCATCTTAGACCTGGAGATTTTGAACGCCGCATAAATATTTGTCGGTGGTTTCTGGAAAAATGTAAAGGTGTGCGCGATTTCCCACTGAATTGTATTTGGACTGACGAAGCGTATATAAGCAGTGTCGGTATTTTTAACAGCTATAACTCGTATACTTGGGCGCAACAAAACCCTCATTCAGTAGTCGAGCTAAGAAACCAAGGAAGATTTGGGTTTAGTGTCTGGGCAGGTATTTTTAGAGGTAGGATTATTGGCCCATTAATTTATGATGGTACCCTCACCTCTCAACGATATTTGCAAATTTTAAGGCAACAAATAGAACCCTTCATTGATGATCTACCTCTAATGGAACTCGGAAACATATTTTTCCGGCAAGACGGGGCACCGCCTCACAACGCTGAAATTATTAGTAATTTTTTAGCAGATAACTTTGACAATAACTGGATAGCTAACCAAGGTCCCATCCGTTGGCCAGCGAGGTCACCGGACTTAACGCCCATGGATTTTTATCTTTGGGGAAGACTGAATTATTTTTAAATTACCTATACGTTCTAGACGAGAATTAGAAGTAGCGGTTGTGCAAGGGTTTGCATCCCTCACCCCTCTTGAATTGATGAATTCTGCAAGAAATGTCCGGAAACGGTGCCGTTTGTGCATAAGAGAGACCGGTCGACAATTCGAACATCTCCTGTAGCTAAATCTCTTGCGCTGGTTTATTACTTTTTATTGTTGTTTTTTATATTTTATTTGTTAATCTTATTCTAAATATAGTTTACATTGTTATAAAATTCGACATCATTCATCATCATTAAGTGTGCTATATTTTTGGAAAGGTACTTTAAAGTTATTTTCAATTATTCAAAAATATACAGGGTGTCCCATATGAAACATCGATTTTTTTGTTAATAGTTATTAAACTATTGATTGTAAAAAAAATATATTTACACCATTAAATTCTACGTAAAAAGTTGCTTTGGAAATGTTTTTACAGAAACTCAAAATTTTCCATAGCAAAAAAGTTACAGCGATTTTTAAAAAATGCAGTTTTTGAAAAACACCCTGTAACTCAGAAATGGTGACAGATATCGATGTGCGGTTTTTACCATTATGTTATTGACGAAAATTGAGCTCCAGACACCGACATTAATTTTCATCTATCTCCTTTAAAAATGGGAGTTTCTCTTTAAAAGTGCCCAATTTGGCCTACCCTGTACATATATAGGCATAAAACTTAAGTCAATTTTAGAATCGCTTTTTCTCAGAAATGGTGAATTTTAGAGCAAAAAGTATAGGGACATTTTATGTAGAAAATTCCATGATCTACAATTTTTGTTAAAGCTATTTTTATTATAAAACTAACCGTTTCGCCAAAAAATCCAAAAAACCCATTTTCGCGAACTTTGACCTTGTATAAAAAATTTTGCACACATGGGATCGATGAGGACTTATCACAATTTCATTATAATGGTATCCCTACCGTTCATGTAAATTTTAAACGTCTTGGGAATTTATGCAAGGGTACCACTATTTTTCGGGCTTGACCGAATAATGAATTTAAACCATATTTAAGTAACAAAAATTTAAACCCGATAATACAAATTTTCGGTTTATTTTTTTCCAGGAACCAGCACTTAAACAAGTTATCTGTTATTAAAAAAAAACAAAGAGAATTTTGGTTATTTTTGGTGACGTAAGTTAGCTAAATGACCACATTTGTACCGAAATTACATTAATTTATTTCAATGGGTAATATTTTAAATAAGATTCCAATAAACTAAATTCCAGTAATTCTACCTATTACTAAAGTCATTATTATTAAAAAGAGCAAGTAAAACCAAACAAACAAGTTGCTTGACCACAAATGATTAACGTTAAAAAAACAATGAATATTATTGCTAAAAAGCTATTTTCCTACAATTATTTTATTATTTTTCGAAGAAACTATTCCCCTTTTCTCAACTATTTGCATGATTTTGTTTACTAAAAAAATACGGTTTATTTACTACTTACCATCTGCTGCGTATTTAATTTTCACAGTAAACATAATATTTAGGGCAAAATAAATGCAATATTTATATCTGCACTATATTTCTTTTGTACAAGCATTTTAAATTTGCAAACAACTTTACACAACTCCTAAGCATTTTACTAAAGAAAAAAGGAGAAATATTACATTTATTGATTACTTTTATTACAGAGAGTGTCCTTTTAGCGAACACTATTTTTAGGGCGTATTCTACACATAAAAATATGATGAAAAGTTCCCATAAACAACACCTAATGAATGCCTTGTAGAGAGGTTAAAGCAGGCGCGTACTAATATATTGTCCCGAATTTTTTATTTACGAGTTTAAACCATTTTTACGATAAACCTTGAAACTCCATGGTTTTCTATATAAGATAGGTGCTCAACATCAACAGGATCCACCATATTTAACTTAAGTTATGAAAAACCGTCCTTCTCAAAAAATTTATGGGAATAATTTTAAAATCCAATTTTGTTTCCAATTTGTTTGACAATTTTATCATTTATTTGAGAAGTTCCACATGTGTTTTATTTTTTATTTATTTATTTATTTTTTTGCTAAGAAATACAATTTAATCATATTTGTAACTTGGCTTTTTATGAAGAAAATTTCTTAATCCGAAAAAGGTGCAGTGAATTAATATTAATTTAGAATCTTCTTTTTGTATAAAAAACTACGAAATAAGATAATTTATTAAAAACATCTCAAATTCACAAGTTAAAAAAATGGGGCAATATTTACCTTCCCTACCCAATAAGTGACACCCCTAAATACCCCGAAATTATAAGAAGAAAACTGTGAAGTTATAACTTATGATGCTTACTATACTATATAAACCTAACCTTCAGAATTCAACTTTTACGGTTTATTAAAAATTATATGAACCTATGATTCAGAATTCAACTTTTGGGGAGCTTCAGCCCCCAAATAGCTTGCATTACCGAATCCTAGGAAAACTAATTCTAGGTTACATTTTAAAAGGTCGTTCAATATAATTTAATAATAAAATTACTACTTTCTGAAAGCTGAACCTCCTCAGCAACCCCAAAAAGCTGAGCCAATAAATATAATCTAGAGCTTAGATCAAAAATCTGCGCTACTGTAAGTTTAGAAAACGCCGTTTACCTTTTAAAAGCTACAGAAATAAATTATTTAACAATTAACATTAAAACTAAGGCCTCTAATTTAGAAAACTTCTCTACTGCCCTATTTGCAAACCCAAAGAAGCCTACAACTGAAGCATAATACCCTAGCGGATTGTTTATTGTGTCCCTAGGACAAGTGTATGGTCACAATGGTTTTAATTTGTTTCTGTAGAAAACCTTAATATTATAAATGTGCATAAAACTCACCTAAAATGGCTTTCTTATTGTGTAAAAGTTCGTAATAACTATTAGCTAACAACTCTGACGGGTTGGTGGGGTTGAATCTACCTAAATTAACTAAACGTTCGCACGTCTTCATCAAGTGTAGGGAAAATTCCCCCGGATCGATGCCATATGCCCTCCACCCTCCCACACCATCAGCCACACCTGAAAAGAAAAATATAAAAATTAATTTAACACACCACTACTTTAAATCTGGTTTTCATCCGCAAAGGTTTATGGTACTAATGTACCGTGGGTATTTAAAGTAAAATGAATTGCGCATACTGATAGATTGATTCATAAAAACTTTATGTCTCCGTTTTACTGACCTTACTTTCATAGTTTCTGAGATCCTAATGTATGCATTACCAAAATGGTCCACACTGTATATTTGGGTAATGTTGAAAATTTTATCTCATCTTTAACACATTTTTGTGAAAACATGCAAATTAATTTAAAAATAATAAAAAATTAAGCATGCGTAGAGCAAGTCACTGTTAATAGGTTTTGTTTTGGTGATTTCTATTTCATAGGGGCACTCTCTGGCAGCTATCCGGTAATTTGTTAACTTCTTAAACAAATATTAGTATAAAAAATATATAATTTCGTTATATTTTTTCATAATGCATGGGAAAGACGAGTTTCTGTTAGCCTATTTTATGATGTTATTGTGTGGAAGTTTAATTATTTTAAAAGGGAAACGTTTATTTGATTTTATGTTAAGGTTAAAAAATTAAAATAAGTTAAGAAAAATAAAAGTTGGTTATATTCTTAACTTAACTTAATTTTAATTTATGTGTATAATTGAAACCATATTTATCATAATCATCTATTTGAGAATGTGGCTAGTATTCGAGAGGCCAATTTATAAAATGGCTAAACAACACTAGCAATTCTAACAAAACGATAATTTAACAATGTGGCCGCGTTTTATAATGTGGCTAGCCATTTTAAAGAATGGCGGAATTTATTATCTGGCTACGACATATTTAATATATATTTTTTAGAGTAAGATTGGGATAGAAACATTTAACATATTTTATACGCGGTGTTCAGAAAATTGAAAAAACTTAAAATGGTACAAGAGTAATGAGATATAATATATATATATATATATATATATATATATATATATATATATATATATAAATATATATATATATATATATATATATATATATATATATACCATTTAAGTTTTTCAATTTTCTACATCCCTATAAATATGTTAAATGTTTCTATCCCATCTTATCTAAAAATACAAAATTTTATTACAAGTAACTTTTTCGATAAAATTAAAAATAAAGAAGTTTTTCCTACTCGACACCTTTTCCGTGGACACACCAGTACGTCCACGGAAAAGGTGTTGAATAGTAAAAAACTTCTTTATTTTTAATTTTATCAAAAAAAGCTACTCTTGAAAAAAATTTTGCTACTTTTTGGAGTAAGATTGGGATAAAACATTTCACAAATTTTATACGCGGTATTCAGAAAATTTAAAAAACTTTAAATGGTTCAAGAGTCAAGTGCATTTATTTGAGAAGATATGGAAATAAGTTACTAGAAAAAGTTGTTTAAAAGTAAAACATAGTTCCTAACTAATATCAATTTTTAAAAAAATCGGCCCACTTTTATTAATTTGTGATAAAAATGATTTTAATATTAATTAACTTATTTCAAATTAACAACTCATTATTCTACTAGTAGGCGTTGATAGTGACAAGCTTTATTGACACTTCGCTTTTATAATTCATTAACCGCAGTAACGTCAGCTTTAAATGGTTACTTAACAGCAAAACATTTGATAAAATTGATATTAAAAATTTAAATTGATATTAAAATAAATTATATCACAAATAAATAAAAGTAGGCCGATTTTTTCGAAAATTGGTATTAGAGACTACCTTTTAATTTTGAACAACTTTTCCTAGTAACTTATTTACATATCTTCTCAAATAAATGCACTTTACTCTTGTATCATTTTAAGTTTTTTCAATTTTCGGAACACCGCGTATAAAATATGTTAAATGTTTCTATCTCAATCTTACTCTAAGAAGTAGCAAAATTTTTTATCAAGAGTAGCTTTTTTCGATAAAATCAAAAATAAAAAAGTTTTTCCTCTTCAACACCTTTTCCGTGGACATACTGTATATATATATATATATATATATATATATATATATATATATATATATATATATATATATATATATATATATATATATATATATATATATATATATATATATATATATATATATATATATATATATATATATATATATATATATATATAATATATATATATATATATATATATATATTATATGAATATATATATGTTATAATACAGAGTACCTAAAAATTTATATGAAAATACTAGAAATAGTACTAAAACATATATTTTAAAATACTAGAAAAGAATTTAAAAAAAAATTTTAAAAAGGATTTGTACAAAAACAACTTTAAAAGAAAAACTAAAACTAGTGGAATTATTATATCCAACTAATTGCATTGGTTGTATAGAAAAACTAATTTACTTTCTTTTCGGTTTCTAGTCGATTTCTGAGATTGGAGTGGACCATACCAAAAGTTGAAAATATTCTATTAACTGACGCTAAAGGGGCAACAGGCAAAAATAACTGTCTAATTGTGAAAACCTCTTTTTGAATAATGGGTATGTTTGGTTGTTAGTTCTGATCTGGCAAGATATCTTACGATCAGTGGTAGTAAATCACTATTTTTTTACCGTTTCTAAAGCAGAGGTTTTTCCGTTAATATTTGTTATTGCTGAGATTCTGTTGAGTCAAGAAGGAAATGCATCGCTTTTTAAATTTTGATATGTTTTAAGTTAAAATCAACTTCCTCAAAATGGGTTCCTAATATTTTAAATCGTTCTACAAGTTCGGAAATACTGGCATCGTTTTTTTCGTAGTCTATCTATTGCAATAAAAATGGGTTAAAGAATTTTATAATATTAAGTTAATCATTTCAGATGAATGTTTGATATTTTTTCCTTATTCAATTTTGTTTTGTTCCCTTGGGATTTTTTCGGATTGACTGAACTTTTATTCTGTTAACAGGACCTTGCATTTTAACTCTACATTTTTTACATATGGCTCTAGTACCAGTTTTTTCCTAGGTTTGTTGGTTTTTTTTACAATGTTGCCAAATAGTCTTTTTTCCTAAAACTTTTATGGAGGGTTAACATCTTAACTTATTACAGATTTTTCCCAAAAAAAAAATGAAAATTACTTCTGAGGAAATTGACTACCATTTCAGGTACTTTAGGTCCCCAAAAATGCTAAAAAAATAATTATTATCATGCAATTACAAATTATGTAATATTTGGCAACAATGAATGACTAAAAACTATCTTTGTATGGAAAATTACCGTCTTTATCCAAACAAGTTTTAATGAACTAAATAAAAAATAAATACAAACCTAGCCTACAACCTTTAATCAAGGTCATAAATCTAATCAGTTCTTTGACTAAGAAATAAATTAATATTCAATGGAATAACGTTTAAAATTTAGTAACTAATATTTTGATTGTTATTAGTCAACACTGAAATAAACAAATCCAAAGTACATTTTATTTAATTTACTGGTTTATATTTATCATCTCAGTGAAATAATTTCAATTAAAAAGAGTTTATCAATGTCGCATCGAAATGTTATATAGAAGATACTATATTATTGTTTTTGCTGTTTATAGAACTGCAAAAAACATGTTAACCTCAATTTTAACCTATTATGAAGTATTGTGTAAGTTAATGATAATAATTGTCCCAAAATTACAGGATTCGAGGATATATATCATGATATATAACAAAGATTTTTATGATTAATAATTATTTAATTTTATTAATTTATATTTATTATTATTATATATATATATATATAATATATATAATTAAATTTTATATTATTAAG
Source organism: Listronotus oregonensis (assembly GCA_019359885.1). Taxonomy (NCBI): domain Eukaryota; kingdom Metazoa; phylum Arthropoda; class Insecta; order Coleoptera; family Curculionidae; genus Listronotus; species Listronotus oregonensis. The sequence continues at coordinate 14,154 of JAHBCN010017859.1, forward strand.
TAATTTTTGGCGTTTGTTACTGTATTTCTACTTCCCATTATGTATAGGCGTTGGAGTAGAGTTAACACATACTCTCTAATAGTAAGTTCTAATCCATAAATGGCAACACTCTGCCGGCATTAATGGCGTCAGTTATGTCAGAAAAACTTCGTTATGAAAGAGTAAGTTTTTTTGTGTTTATTCCATTATTTTTACAAAGAAAGTAATTGACAAAGTGCAGAAACGATTTTACTTCAGTATTAAGTATTTAAGAAGCATTAAATAACTTTTGTATTTATAGAATATAACTGTTTATTAACAAATGGATATATATCAAACATTTGATACTGGATTTGATATATATCGGTATATATATAATTATAAATATCCGATTTTTGATATTTATAATAAATATGAATATTTTCGAACCCTGCAAAATTATGATCTTACTGAAAATAGGTCCTGAATTTACGCTCTTAAAGTCGTTCAAGGATAAAAAGATCTTCGGAAGATACACCCTACTAAAATCTTAGAAGTCATAAATCATCATATACCAAGAAATGTAAAAAGTATTTTTTTTGCATTTTTAACCCTTTATGATATACATTGTATTCCAAATTGGTAATAAATGTACTAAAATATCTTAAACCTGTTATCCATTAAAGGATAATCTTACAAATGATGACCACAAGGTAAAATGACTATTTATGTTCTTCAGGACTGTACTCCTTACGAGCAAAAGATGGAAAATGACGATATTTTCATTATACCAAACCCGATTCTCTCTTTGAGCCATTAAACTGAAACAATTTTTCGTAATTAAACAAAATTGTTTAAAATCCTATAAAAAAAATGACTATTTATTGTTATAAAAAAAAAAATTTCGTTAACAAAAATTATAAAATCTAAATAAGAGACATAAATCGTTCATCAAAGTAAAAAAACATTTAAAAAAATTTTAAAAATTTTCTATATACATCTGTATTAATTTAACCCCAAAAATCTTATGTTCACCTGGGGTTATGGGGGGAACTGCCAAATTTGATATACGAGTAGTATGTTATTGTTAAAAAAATCCGATAATCCCATTTTATTTAATCCAAAGGCGATGGGGACCCAAAAAAAAGAGGATTAACATTCACAAATTAAAATTTTTAATAACATTAGTAATGTTGCAAAACACAAAAAAAAACACTAACAGGAAAAAAAACACGTCAATTAAATTAAAAAAAAAAAAGAAAAAAAAGCCCCATTAAAAAACTATGTGTTAAACACAATTAAAAGGTATCAGTTAGTACCCTGCAAGTTGTAGTATGCTTTATCGACCAGGGTTTTTTTTTACTTTTTAAAATTTTAAGGATGTATAGTTCGGAAAATGGGGGGGTGATTTAAATCTTTTAAATTTCTAAAATAAAAATTTTTGTAAGGTATTTTGGAAGGGGAGTGGTAGGTTATGATTTTGTTTTTTTGGATTTTTCCCATTGCAAACTGGAATTTTTTTGTGCCCAAAAAATACAGTCTCCAAATGAAAAATGGAATGTAAATTTTTTTTCTAAAAAAGGGTTTAATGATTGGGGTTTTCCTTAAAATATAACGTATGCCTTTTTAAAAAAAAAACAAATTAAAGAGATGTTGATGCAAACCCCAGAAACCCAAATTTCCCTAAGTAAAAGGGTTCCAAAAAAAAAAATAAGCTGTCCTTTTCTGAGCAATACCCAGCTCATTTGAAACAGTTCGAAAAAAAGCAACCACTAGTAATTTTTTATTTAGATTAGTTAATGGCTTACAAACTTCAGGTTGCTGTCCACAAACCCCAAAAACTTAATATTTTTTTTTTTTCAATGTAGTTTTGAAATATATAGATTGTAAAAATTAAATTTTATTTTTAATATGTTTGTTTTTGATATATTAAAAGGAAAAGATTAGAATCACACCATTTTTAATCTTAATAAATCTCTAGAAATTGTTTCCTTTTTTTCCCCCAATCTCATTTTTCCATACAAAGTATTTGGTCAGCAAAATGAAAAAATTTCCCAATATGAATAGGGGGCAAATCGTTTTATATAAAAGGAACAGGTTTGGGGCCCAAACAGATTTGTGGTTCCACAAAAAGGGAAAAAGGGTGAGACTTTTTCCCCCCAAAATTTAAAATTTGGGGAACGTTTGGGAAAAAATATGAGTTCCAATAAGGAGTTCCCAAAAAAGCCAAAAAATTTCAGTTTTTTTAAAAAAATTTTTATATTTCCCCGGTCAAAGGCCTTAAGTACCCAAAAAAGGCGCCCAAATTCATTGCATTTAAACTAAAATAAACCTTTTTTAAAGAAAGAAAAAAATGCACCCCCTGTCCCTTTTTTAAAACCGGGAAAGAAAAATGAAAGACACTTAGCAGCTTATTTTTGGGTTTAAAATGGGGGATTATACCCCTTTTTTAAAGATTTTTTTTATTTTTTTGGAAAAGGGTTGGACCCCAAGGAAGAAAAAGGGCAAAAAATAAAAGAAAAACCCAAAAAAATTAAAGCAGTATAAAACATTTTTTCTATAATTTTTATTGATATGCCATTACAGATGCATCTCGACTTCCGCACCTGATTTCCCCAAAAATCCAATACCCGAAAAACAGGAATTTGGGGAATCCCAAGGGTTTTTTCCCCCCCCCCCCAAAAAAAATTTAAAAAACGGGGGAAAAATTTTCTGCGGGTTTAATGCTTCAGTGCAAAATATTCATTAAAAAACACTCGCGTGAATATCCAAATTATTTTCCCCCCCCGGCAGATCTTTCCCCCGAGTTCATTAATAATTTCCAGTTAGTGGTTTTATTTGAACAATTTTAAAAATTTTTTTAAAAAAAATAAATTTTGCATTTCTTTAAATTTTTTTTCCCCTTTAAAAAATTCCCTATTTACAAAAATATGAGAAAAGGCCAAACTAGATGTATATTTCCAATAGCATGAAGACAAGTAATTTCCCCTTTCCCCCAAAATTTTTAAAATTTTTTATCCAATGTTTTTTTTTTAAAATTTTATCTTCCAATAGGAAAAAAAATCATTAAAAATCTTAACTAAGAATTTTAAAAAAATTCCCAAAATTTTATTTAAAGAAAATTTCCCGTTATAGGGGGAGCAAGCCATGAAACTTTAAATATAAGCGAAAGGGGGAAAATGGTTTTTAAAAATTTCAAAATTTAAAAAATTTTTTTCCCTTTAAATAAAAACCTTTTTTTTTTTCCCAAAAAAAAAAAAAAATATCTACATCACCTTAAAAACCTATTTTTACACTAAATGAGTCTCTAATACATGAAAATAATTTTAGAGGAATTTAGGCCTGGGGCCCAATTTTTAAAAAATTGGGGGAAAAAATTTGGGGGGAAAAAAAAAAATTTCCTTTGATACCTCCTAAAATAATTGTATTCTACGGGAGAAAAAAATTAGCAAAATCATACCATCTGATTCATTTTATTTGTAGCTTTTGTATCTCATGTTTACTTTTAAGTTTACTTAATGAATATTTTTTTTTTGGGAGGTAAGGGATATTAAAAAGATTGTTAGAGACTTTAACTTTTTCATCATCTTTTTCTGTATTAAAAGCATTTAGTTTTTTTTATAACATCCTAAATAACCTTAGA
>JAHBCN010017860.1:5000-17838 GCA_019359885.1 Listronotus oregonensis
TTGCTTTGTGAAGATAAGCTTTGGACACTAAACCAAGCTTGACAATAAATTTTAACTAGGAAAAGAAATAGCACGCACAGAACTTTCTTCTTCTTTAGACATCTTAAATTGACGACGAAAATGAATATTTTTAAGCAGTAAATAGCCTTTGCCATCCACCTAGCGTGATGACTGGCTCCTGGAGTTCTAAAACCCACAACATTGCCGTCTAGTGATCCAACAAATACGAGAACCAACTGCAATAGCTCCTTGTAGTCATCTCTGGGTGGCTCTCAGTTAATTTGGTCTTGAATTCAGCAGTAACATTTGCAATTACTTTGAGTTAGCTGCTTTTGTATTAGATTGTCACTGATACCTGTGTCGTATTTTCCTTTGTCCATCTTGGGCCACGCAGTAAGGAATCTCTTAAAAATGTCTGAATGAGGTCCAGTGGTTGATCCCATTTTTGTGTCGAATACGCCTCTTTTAAAAGAATTTCCAAGATATGGTGACGGCAGCTAGGTATAACAATTCTTCTCCTAACATTTTCTCCAATATGACGCATGCTCCTTTGAGTCTTCCCCTGTTGATGCTGTCGTGTCGAAGCACATCGCCTTGACGGTGTTGGGGAAAACCCATTCATGTGGACATTCATATACGGCTACGGCTTGCTCCTCTCCAGAGCTGTTTGCTGTTACAAGAACTCCCAGCAGCTGTTCCTTTTCGCCATATGAAATAGCAATAGCTATTCGCTCACATTGCTCATTTTTAAAAAAACCGGTAAAAGTTTACCGTCCCAATGACAACCACGGGCTCTTTTCAGGTATGTTCACTTTATCAAAAAATTTTTAGTATATTGTTCTCTGAACATTTGCCTTCTATAATGTAATAAAGTTTTCGATACTTTGTACTCAAGAGGGTCAAGGTTTAGTGCTTCTAGAGTAGCTATTAAAATTCTCGTGGCATTTCTGTCGGATACTTTACATCGATCTAACAAAATCGACAGTTTCATGTTTAAAATCTCTTTAACGCCCCTTGCAAATGAAATTTTCATCCTCTTGCTCTCAGATGGTCCTGGATCTTCTACAGCTTCTTTAGGATGTCCATTTCCTCCAAGCTCTAAGTTCCTGGTGGATGCTGTCCTCTTCAGTGCCTTCTTTTTCTTCTTCTTCTTCGAACCGTCTTCATCATCCGTCTCTAAGAAGCAACAAAAGAAAGAGAAAAATATACAAACTAGTCGTTTTAGCAGAAGAGTAATAATGCATAGGTACTAAATTACCTACTTTAATTATTAATAAGTATTATCAAAAAAATATCTATAATCTATTATTTATCTATTTTTAGAATATTATTAATAAAAAAAACTCACCAATATCAAAAGTTCTTTTTTGGGATTTGTCGGTTCATTTTTGCAAGTTCCTTTTGCGCCTTGATTTCTTCAGCTCGAGACAACTTGAGATCCATTCCAGTCATGGAACCTGGGCGGCCCTTCTGCCTCTGTTTTACGAGAAACGCCTTATCTTCTTCCGATTTCATCAGAGCCAAGGCATCTTGTTGAGATATCAAAGAGATCGTCCAATTTTCAAAAACTGTTTAAATTTGTTCTTAACCGCTTCCGATGTTTTCTTCCGATCTTTTGAAGTTCTCCACTCGGCGTGAAGTTTTTCTAGCTTAGTAATTGCATCTTGCTCATGTTTAGTCGGAATTAACACTTCTCGTATGGCAAGTTTTGCTGATTCTCTTACAGTTAATTTCACAGTACGTAAATTATAAAACAAAGCACACAAAACTTGACGATTTGAGGGTAGTTTACAACCGGTGATCTGGTGAATGGGATAGCCCACAAGAAATATTTTATCCTTGGTCCGGCTTTGTACACCTGATGTGGATGCCATTCCAGAGCTTAATAGGTAAATAACGGTTAAAATATATTACAAACTTTTATTTCAATAAAATGTTTTCAAATGTCTTTTAAAATAATACTATAATAGTTATAAAAACAATAACACACACTTGGAAAATTTAAAAAAAAAAAAAAAAACGTTAAAATATCTTCACTAGATAATTGTTCGATCTAACCAGCTCAAAGGCACTTTAGAAACTAAACTAAATAAATGAAAGGTCGGTTATATGCTGAAGTAAAATCACCATCCCTAAAATAGAAATTAGATTTACCCTCCTTTTTACCTGTCAAACGGGTCTTTCTTTGGTAAACTAGTCAGGTAATGCCCATATAATAAAAGATTAAATTTGAACAAAAGGTTCTTTATGTTTGAAAATTGAGTTCCAAAATACTTTTTAACAAAGAAAATGTTAAATCTGAGACACACAATGTAAAACCCCGTAAAATTCTCAGAATACTCCCAAACGAGCTCCTACTGGTACCTGGTTACGTTTTTGGGGTCAAAGGCTGTAGTAACTCCGTTTGACTTAAAATATCAACATTATGTATAGAATATAAATTTTAGAGAACAATATTAGCTATCTTTTGAGATATTAAGCGTATTTTTATTAGTTACCGTTCTTGAGTTATGGCTTATTATGTCAGCTTTGTGGCCAAAAATTGGGATTTTTTCAAACTTTGAGCGACGAGCGGCACGGGTTAACGTCGTTTAATCGAGTTCAAATTGTTTTTCATAGCCACCTATCATTTTTATTCAATGTTATTGCTATTAAAATAGATGCAAAAATGAGTTTTCAACGAATAACTTTTAATGTGTCAGGAATTTCGATAGGGTTATAATTAGAAAAAAGTTTGTTTTTTAATTCTACATCTAACGACCTAAAAATATACAGGGGCTCGTATTTAAAATAAGAAAAATAAAGTGCTTTCAAATTTGAAGAGTTTGACACTAAATTTGTGACACCCTGTACAGTTCAAATTAACCAAACATGACATAAGCGACTGATATAACCCTACTTAATAAGTTTCTTGTTTAATTCTATTAATCAAGCCCTATGGGTATTTTTATTCATTTTTAAATACAATAGTGCAAAACAGTTTTTTTTAATATTTAATTTTTTTTCTCTGAAATTACTGAACCGATGTTGACAAAATTTTAGAGGATTATAGTTGACTACAAGAGGTACCTAAATATATAAAAAATACACAGTGTTCCATTTAAAAAAAGGCACCATCGTGACGTCACACTTTTTTGCGACACCCTGTATAACCAAAATTATTTTTCTGAAATGCACCGTAGGTTAAAGGTAACGTCTGCAAAATATGAAAATTTTACAGTGAATAATAAATGAGCTACATAAGACGGGAGGTGAGCTGCAGGACCCTGTATATATATATATATATATATATATATATATATATATATATATATATATATATTATTTTCTACTGCTGCTATAAATTAACCCTTTAACTTGGAAACGAATATTTATAGTGCAAAACGAAATATGAAAAAATGCTTTATTTTTTACTTAAGAACCCACTGTTTAATAAATTTTTAACTTTTCCTACATCGGCTTCTCTTTATAGCCTCGCGAATCGTAGAGTACACTATTATTTAGGACATAAGGATTTTGGTTTACCACTGATTAATTTGATTTTGTTGCAAAAATAGATGTTAAACTTTTAAAGAACTCTTTATATGAATATATAAATTACTAAACCATTGCATGACATAACAGATACATTGTAACGTGTACGATTTTTAGTGATACCCCCGAGAGCCTTTGCGAAGTGATTCTCATTAAGAGTAAACTTATATATTTATATTCTTTTAACTATTTATTTATTTATTTATTTATTTATTTACAAGTTCAGGGTACAACAGAACTAAAGTTCCAAACAGTATCCACTGTATACAAACTATGTATTAACCAAGTTTTATTTTTAATTATGTATATTGTGGTCTTCATTTTATAATATTATTTGGAAAACAATGCTACCTCTAATCTATATATCTATAGCATATGTGGTCGAAATACGCCAAAATAGAATTCAGCAGTGCACCTCGGCAGCAAATAATTTTATAAAAAATTTGTTATAGCAATAATTCTAATACAAAATTGGTGGAGTTTTTAAATGTCTTTATAAACAGTATACTTTTTATACATGCTTGCGGTGAAAATGGTACATACCATTTAAAAAATATTTATTATTCTTTAAAAGGTCGTTTTAATTCGTGATTAAAACACGAACTTCGCTTGAGCCGGATTTATACAAAAGCTTTGAATTTTTCTTTGAAATTTTCAATTTCCAGTTATAAAGGTTGGTGTGCCTTTTCTTTAAGTAACTCTTTTGGTTTTGATTAAGTCATGAAAGAAATTTTTGTGCGTTGAGTTTCCCCGCTTCTTCGGAATCCAGAGCAAATGCGAATGGATATAATCCGATTTATACGTGTCTCAAAAGGATAATTTGTACCTGAGCAGAGGCGTAGGTTACATAACAAAAATTTAAATAATAACCTTTTAATTTGTGAACCACCACCCATGTTATGTTTGAAATAACGGTGACTCTTCTTAAAATAATAAAAAAAAGTATCAATATATTTAGCCAGATATGAAATTAGGAGAAAAAGGTCATGTTGCCTAAAGTGAGACTTATTTTAATATATCATTTATGCCTATGAAAACTATAGTGGCTTTTTTTATTTAGGAAACAAAAAGGTAAAACGTTTTTTTTTATAAATCCTTAAACAAAATACTTAATTATTGTCAACCTAACTGTGTTAAATAAAATAGGATAAACGTAAAATTGTAAAACAGTTAAAAGTAAAATAGTGGATTTTTCGTGTTGTAACATTCCATTACGCTCGAAAATAAAAGTTTTATTAAATACAACTTTCTTTTAATTATTTTACTGATGTTAGTAACTCTACATTATTTATCTTTCAGAAATGGCTCCAGAGGATCACTGTACTATATTTACTTTTATGCTTAAGTCCTTTTTGAAGATTCCTTAAATTTTGACTTAGACTACTCTGGCTCTCCTAGGCTAATTTGATTTTTACTACAACAACAACATAACCCATGTTCCCAATTGAGCCCACTGGTCTTTCTGGTCTCGTCTCGTTTTTCTTACACTTTTTTTTTAAGTTAAAATAAGTTATTATTTAAACTTCATATATTTTAAAAAATGTGGATATTGGTTTTTGAAACTGCATACTTAAAAAAACATCAGCCTGTGATTTAAACAGATGTAATTTAATTTTTTTAACCAAAGATGGTACTTAATATAAAAATATATTTTTTAAAGTCTATTAAAGTTAACAAGATTACAAAATTAAAATGATATTTAAATTAAATTTGGAATGTATGTCTAAGGTATAAAACCGCAACTTTTGACAACGGTGTATACTTTATTTAACTTTTGGTCTAACCAGAAATGACACGAATTTTCTATTTTTAAATAGGACGTCCAATGTACCTTGGGGATAAAGCTTATAAATTAGACGTATTTGCAGCCCTTTAGCTAAAGAAATAAATTTAAAAACAATAGTTTAATAAAGTAAGAAGTGACAAGTGGTAAAGTAAAAACACACTGAGTGTTCAAGTTAATTTCGCCTAAGTAAGAAATTAGATGAAATACGGTCTCTTGTCAAAAACTGGTAACTCTATGTTCTACACGAGTCCTTTAAACTGTTTTGTTTATAGTAGCCCAGTTTCCTAACATATTTTTTGTTTTACATTATTTTTTAGGTAAATACATTTGTTTAATTCGTATTATTCGTATTTAAATTGACGATTAGCCGTTTAGATTTACGTGACTAGAAAGGGCACTTGGTGTTATGTCTATTTCAGTGTTATCAGACCAACTAGAACAACCAGGCTTAGGTTGGTATTGTAGATAGCACTAAAGTGCTATCGACACTGATGAATGTAGTCACATCTAGACCTGCGGGATTTATCGTTTGCAACGCGATAGTAAAAGCTATAGGTATATTTGGTTTGTTTGCAAGCTCTATTGTGGACTAAGTGGATAAGAATATGGCAGGATGGCTTTAGGAATTGTTGTAGGACAATTTTGTGTTGTTTGGATATTTGGATATGTTTCAGAGGAACTTGTAGCTAAAATCTGGGATCTAACCTACATAATCCTGCAGCAGCTCAATCGATATTAGCCGTTCTAGTTGTTGCAGTTAATATTTCAGTACTCTCGGAAAACTTTCGCAAATATTTTAGCAACTTGCCGAACTGTAACAACCATTTCTAGGTTGCTGTGTAGCCAAGTTATTATTTGGTGATCATAGTAGGTGCTTAATGGCTCCATGTAGTAACGTCAGCAACCTAAAGGCGAGGCAAGAAATACCATCAAGGGCGGCATATATTGACCATTTGCACGAAAACATGTTTTAACTGTGATGGTCGTACCTCTTTCTGCAGAAGTTATGTCCCTAACTGGCTTTCGACCTATTTTCGCTATTATTTTTGACGTTGTCTTGGGCACAATTAAAGTTCTTGTTTCATCGCAATTTTAAGGTCAGGTACCACAATGTTCATCGCATTTTTCATGCTCTCCTCTAAATAACTTTCTCTATTTCTCATTTGTTTGTAAATTTTCGCCATTCTTCAACAATAAAAAGTAACATAGATAGTGTTTTACAACACTTTTACCAAATAGCGAAATAAGCTTTAAAACTATTTTAAAGCGGAAAGAATGGGGTACCATGTCTCAAATAAACAAATGCTTACCTGCAAACCTATTTATGACACATATAAATAACTATATTTTTATTTAAAATGCTGATATGCACAAAGCAAAATTTTAAGAAAATCACCAAAAGCAGATTTTTCCATGTAAACAAAAAAGACATGTTGATATCGCCCAGTGACTTCGCAATCTCAAAACTGTGATGGTGGCGCTAGGTCATGTACAAAAACGATCGCTGTTTTGCCTTTTCTTTTCATAAATAGGTAATTAATTAAAGATTAGGATATTGCTGTAGGCATTGTGTGACTATAGTTAAAGGGAAATTACTGGTGTCAAGGAGAAAAGCTTTAACCTAAAGTGATAAAGGCAATACAGAACAAGTTGTATTTGCTTAGATTTCGCAAAAAATTCACAATAATATAACAAATACATTTAAAAAATGTTTTTTTTGCTTCTTTACACATTCTTAAGATAGCCAGTCTTGGCCTTATACAGTTTAATTTTTACAAATTAATAAGTGCAAAAAAAAAATACTGAGAAACATAAGGAATTAATCTAAAGGTGTAATTTCCTTAAAAAAGTACATTAAGTACCTAAGTTATAATAATTACCTACAAAAAAAACCTTAGAAGATTTTTATATTTTTTGTTGTTTATTAATAAATGCATTATGTTTTTACCTTGAATTCATTTGTAAAGCCTTTCGCAATTTGGGGCTTTAAATCTATAAGTATATTTAACTTATTTTTTAATATTTTGTCATTTAAAATAATATTATGCAATTTATTTTAAAATTTAGTACATTTATTTTTCAAACAAACTTATTTTTAATAATTGTTGGCTGGTATAATTAACATTCTTTGCTTGAGTATTTTGTTTATGTTGCACCGGTGTGCTAAACTTGTCGTTGTTTTCGTTAAATACAACAAAATTTTATTAAAAATGTTATTTGGCGATGGTTTATTTAAGAGTATTATTAACTTATACAAAATCCAATAATAGTCCGTAAAAATAACCCTTATATACACAAAACCAAATTGAGAATATGTTACTAAACATTAACCATTAAAACATATTTTAAGCTATATAATTCCTAAAAAGATATGATTTTGAAGATTTATTAGAAAAACGATAGCCCAGAAATTATTGTAAGTAAGGCGTGCATTTTTTGACAAATAATGATCTTAACGCTTAACTTGCTTAATAAATTAATCACCATTATCCCATATAACCTATATATAACAATTTTAAAGGAATAAAGCACCAATCAACATTTCAAAATTTTTGACATTATAATATTTATAAATTCCTTATAAAAATACAATTATTTATTTTTTAATTTAAATGAAGATAAGAATTAATAATTGAAAAAAGATCTTAGTTTAAAAGCAATAAAACTGTTAACAAATACAGGGTTTCCCATAATAGACTACCTATTTTGATATTGAAATAAATTCTACATTAGATAAGTCAGTACTTTTTTTTAATATTATTATCTTCTATGGCCTTTGGGATTTGAATTAACATATTTTTATTCGATTAGGCACCTGCATTTTCGTAAAAGGTCATTTTTTTAATAAAGCATCATTAGGTTTTAACACATAATTTAATGTTTAGTTTTAAATCCTATGGATTATTTAGTTTAACAACGAGTTTTTTTGCGTGAAAACATAACGAGTAATTTAATTGAAGAAGATAGAGCGACAGTACATACCGCTAAAAACTCTAAAAGAGTTCTGCTGAGAAGTATTTAATGGCCGACTCATTTCACTATTTGGGGATTTAAATTGACTTTTTGGGTCCCCGGACTTAACTGCACCAGATTTTTTTCTGTGGGCTATTTAAAGTTAAAGTTTTTGCAACTTGTCCAGAAAACATTCAAGATCTTAAAGCCCGAATTCCTAAAGAGGTCCGGTAAATGGATCAAATCTTGAAAAGTGCATTAAACTTAATGGCACTTACTTAAAAGACGTATTTTTTAAAGTTTGGATAAGTCGTATGTTATAGTAAATCCCAAAGAGTAAATTGTAATTAAGTGTTATAAAATGTTAGTTTAATTGAGTTTTAACAATTTTATTGAGGGAGGAGTAATAGGGAAGTCTGTATAATAATTGGCATATGGCATTATTTGTTTACCGTAAAATAAAAAAAAACAGAACTAACCATTTAACATTATTATAAATAGTGATTAATATTATGTAATGGATAAGCCACTAGAAATTACCGTATCTACTTAGATTAAGCTTTATTTTTAAAAGCTTAATAGAATTTTAGGTTGCTACTGAAAGGAAAATTTACAGTCTAAAGCCAATTATTTTCTTAGATTTATTATATTTGGGTAACAGTTAGATTTATTATATTTGGGTAGCAGTCAGAAACTGCTGAAAATGACTAATAGATTTCAATTTAGGATCATGCCAAATTCAACAGATTTAAGAGGCGGGCTAGTTTAAGTGTATAAAATTTATTTGCTTCTAAAGAGGAAAAGGAAATATTTACTAATAAAACAATGCAAAATATAAAAATATTACTTTTTTGTTACTTTCTTTTTATTTTTTAATATCAGAAACGTATTTTTATCTTAAATATTTTTGCTCTGATTTTTTAACGCGTGACTGTTTACTGCAAAGGTAGATAGTAAATTGTATTAACTTCTATTTATAACAATATTTATTATTTTATAACTAACTCTTAAAATACGCTTACTTTTTCATAAAAAATCAATGGTATTTTATCTGCAGGGAAGTTGGGACACACAAATGTAACACGATGTGTAGATTTGCATATACTTTAAAGGGTTAAAATAATAAAAGCTAAGTAGTTAAAAAGTTTTTAAAAATATATTTAAAGTTATTTTTCTGTTAATTTTTTTAGCTTAGTAATATTGGGTAATTTAAATTTAATGTAATACACTTTAAAGAGTTTTCTTAATTAATACCAGAAACACTTTGCTAAAAAATAATAAAAGCTAGTCAAAGGATTTTTTAAATTATATTTTATTTTTTTATGTAAAATGTGAAAGGGCAAAAAAGTTGATATTTAAGAGTTAAAGAGACCCAAGACCAAACTCTTTACATTATCACACACACACACACACCACACTAAAATGGTTTTTAAAAATGTTATGTTTTTCTTTTTTGGTTTGGAAAATATAAACATTGCAAATTGTAAAAGACGCACCTTGTATTTACACGTATATTTACATGTATATAAATTTTTTAAAATTTAGTCATAACCAAAAGAAAAATAAATAAATAATACAGATAACATAAACCTTTAAGTCCAGAAAAAAATTATTACTGGTTTATTCACACATATGTTGTAAAACTATTGGTAATATGGCATTGTCTAATTAGTATACTAAGCTGCTTTAAATAAATGTAAAATAACTGTTTTAGTATTAGGTTAAAGTGCAAGAAATTCGTTTTATTGCAAAAATAAATCATTGGCCCATTATAAAACCGTGTCTCTTTAATTTTACAAATTGTGGAGTACAAGATTTTTTTTTAATAAAAAGCAGCAGTACAATAACTTTTCTACAGATAAGCAAACTCAGTTACTGGTATTTATGTAAACTTGCAGGAGCCATTAGTTTTGCGATACAAAACGTTATATACGAGGTATCTAAAAAAACTGGAATATTGTAAATATCTTTCAAACCGTTTGTAATTTTTAAATGAAAATTTCCTTTCCAATATAATTTTAAAAAAGAGATTGGATAATTGTTGTGGTTCTTAAAAATATACAAAGATAGTTAAAAAATATTATGGTATTTTAAATGGAACACCCTCTATATTTTAGAAATAATGATTGATCTTTTTGGGCCAATTTCTGTGGTTGATTAAAATTTTTCAAATAGTGGCTTTAAAGCAGTAATTTCTATAAAGCCTTTAGGATTTTGTGAATGCAAAACTAAGTTAAAATGTGTGATGTCTACTACATTCGGGATATTTGTTAAGTAGTTTTTGTAAAATCTCTATTTACAAGTGCTAGTTAACACTTAGTAATTAGGATAAGGCCTTAAACTAAAAAAAAAAAATTAAATACTGATGATACTGCGATCCAGGAGGTCATATCCGGGAGTATGTAAACTATTTATTTATAGCTACCCTTATCGTATTCCAATAACTAATTCTTGTATGAGTAAATTGGTAAAGAAATTTAACGAAATAGGAAGTGTGAAAAACAGACTGAGACCCAGAAAGGTAGACCGACAACAGCTTTTGATGGTGATACGGCAATGCGAGTAGAAATAGATGATATGGTTGACGCCCTCCGCCTCCGGAGGAGTTTATTATCTTAAAATCTCTGACGTCATGTAATATTTAGGAATCTTGTGTGACGCGTTATTTAGGGCGTGGCCAATACTATCTGTCACCTGTCAAATAACACATGTCATCTGTCACCTGTCATATGTCAAAAACCACGTGACTTGGAACATAGTCGTTATGCGTAGGATACTTGTGCTAAGACCTTAAATTGATTTGCGCAAACGCGAAAATTTTAAGTTATGCCGTTCGGGCGCTATCGGCTAAAATCGTTATTTAACCCTGATGATGAGTCTAAGGCGCGCGGTTTAAATTCTTTAAAATTAGCGAAACGTTATACCTATCGAATAGCGAAAACCGCATGGCGCCATCTTTAGTCATAAAGGCGCTACAGCTGTTTAAAAATCGTCGAAATTCATCAATTAGCGATTAGGACGGTAACCCTATAGTAAATTGATCATTATGGTCTTCGTGCTTTAACATCAGGCTTACAAGTGGGACTAATATGGTTATTTTAGCGTCCTACGCATGTGTTAAAATAATAGCGTCTGTCAAATGTCAAATGTCATCTGTCACATGTCATATTTCGCGAACCATGTGACTTAGAACCTGCATACGCGGACAAGACCTATCTTAGGGTCTTACGCATGTGTTAATATAATGGCGTCTGTCACCTGTCAAATTTCACCTGTCAACTGTGATATTTCGCAAACCACGTGACTTAGGAAATTTAGCTTACGTGTACGAGATCGTAATAGATTAATACGCAAGCGTTAAAAAAATGGTGGTTATCAAATGTCAACCCAGTCACTTGTCAAACGTCAAATGTCAAACCAAACATGTGAAGCCCCACGCTTAAGCACCAGTCCTGGGGGCTTAAGCGTGGAGCGCAGAGCCTTAAATTTAGCTCGTATAATTTAAACCATAATTTTTGAATATTAAATAATAAAACACATTGCATATATTAAATTAATTTATTTAAGCCACATTATTACATTTAACATAAAACTACAATGTTACACTATTACAGAACTATTACTTTCTACTAACTATACTTAACCTAAAATTACAAAGATGTATCTATATACCAAACCTATGAAATAGGATATTTAATTACAAACTCAACAGATATTTTAGTATGTGATTTTAGTTTATCCCCTAAAAACGTAATTTTATCATCAAATTTTAACTCTTGCTGCAGTAAATCGCTTGGTACTTTATATTCTTTTTTGGTAATAAAAGTTTTTACAGGTGAGTCAATGTTAACATATTTAATTATTCCAATCTTGATAGGAAACATATAATAGTCAAATTTTAAACCATTTATAAAAAGATACCTTAATGAACCCTTTTCGCAAGTCAACATTATATTCATGTAACCATACAAAGTCTTCAGGAATATCTTTCAAATCATTTTCTCTTTTTAGCTTTTTTGCTAGATTACGTCCGAATTTGTCGAGAGTCATCGTGCTAATGATATTGTGTTACTATGTCTAATCAGTTTATTCAATGATACCAGCTTTTCTTAAATCTTCAAGAATACTTATAATCTCGTTTTCATGAGAGTTATTAACAGCTATCTTACTTGCCATTAACAATTTTAACCTATCCACAAGCTCATTTGGATCATCCCAGTAAACGTAGTCAATTTTATTATTGGAAAATGTTTTGTAATCGGGTAAAAAACCAGACTGACTATCGATTGGTAAGCCATAACCCTGAGGCTGTTGTGCACGTGTCAGTAGATGTATAGTAAGAGAGCAAAGGGAGGAGGAGGCGAATAATGAACAAAGAAGAACGACCGAGGAGGAGACAAATAATAGCACAAAGAAGAACGACCGAGGAGAGGCGAATAATAGCACAAAAAGAAACGAAGGAGGCGTAATGTACCTAACTCGAGTTCAATCCATCAATAGAAAAATTTATTCAAACTATAAAAATTTTTTGAATTTTATGTCAAAGTTTATAAAAATATAGAAATA
>JAHBCN010017861.1:0-17809 GCA_019359885.1 Listronotus oregonensis
ACTGGGAGAACTAAGTGATACAAGATTCATGAAGTTATATCGCTAACCAAACCGCTAACTATTCACTGCGCAAATCAGGATGTTTCTCCATAAATTCTAAGAGATGTTTTTTTGATCAAAAAATACATTTATAGCTTTCTTGTAAATGTTTTTAGATTTATTGTCCATAGCAATAAATTATTAAATTGAGAACAAAAAAAACATGTAAAATCTGTGCTTTTTTTAAGGTTATTAAAAACAAAGACATTTCCAATTCGAAATCAAGAGGATAAGCAACATATTTCTATGTTCTTAGTGTAAGGAAAAGATATATTATTATACTAGTTGATCACAAGTAAAAGCAAGAAGATTCTTGCGGCATTACCACTACGAAATTCGTTTGTATATGGAAACTTTTTGGGTGGTGCGGTGTCAGTGATCCAAAATACAGTCTCAGCAAAAATCATTGGTAAAACAAGTGCACACTAAGTGTATTTCTATTCCTTATTATTTTCGTAGGATAGAAAAGGACGAACTGCAAACGTTTGAGTGCGGTCCTAACTTATATGTTCATATAAGTTCTTAAATCTGGCCCCCGGGCATAGAATTGTCACGAGCAGTTTATTAAACCTTTTCAGCCTGCAAATGATCCCAAAAATACCTCTGAAAAAAAAAAGAGTTAACAAATTTTTTAGTTTAAAATAAACCAGAGCTGTATAAAATGTTAACCATATTTTAAATAATTTTAATTTTGCTTTTAAATTTAAAGAAGTTTTGTGAATTCTTTTAAAATTTATGATATTATGTCTTGGTTTCTTTATAGTAAAAAACGACTTTAACAAATACCTTATTTAAACTTAGACATTATAAGTAATTTGTTTTGACCACTGCACGACATTTACGTAATCGCAAATGAAATTTCTCCGGGATGCTCCCAGAAGAATATAAATTAAGCCAGTCGCTCTACGCAAGCACCTGCAGGTTTAAAAGTCTAAATTGTAGGTATTAGGATAATTGCCTGACATTTGTAAAAGAAAATTGTTAATTTATATACGTCATGTTCTCTTGGGTCTTTTCAAACACTCTTTTGGATTTATTTTGGGGTTTTTAAATTATTAATTGCAAAGTTGGCTTAAATATATTTTATTTGAACTCAAAAATTAATTTTTTTGGAATAATTGATGCATTAAATTAATAACTTAGCTTGTCTTTAACACTTTTGTTCTACACTAATTAAGTTATATGATTTAGAAACGTGCCTAATCAGTATATATACATTATTTAAACTCTGTAATAAGTTAATATAAAAATCTCTTTAATACTGCTACAGTATTAAAAATTAACTTTTCTTCTCTCAATTTAATAGGTCTTGACCATCAATTTTTTATTTAATTTTCTTAATAATACATTATATGATTTGCACCGTTTATTGGAAAAAGTGGACCTAAATTCGCTGATTAACTAAAAAATATGTCCTAATATTAAAACGGGACTGATTAGTATATATATATTTCGAAAAACTATATTAGGTTAATATGAAAATTCATTCAAAACTACAGTAATTTCTGCTGATTTTTCAACCATTTCCATATTATTTGGAAGACGACATTTGGGTACGGAATAATATTTCAAACAGGACCTAATTAAGGGAGTTTTCGGGGTTAAATGGTAATATTTAGCAGTCAAAACTCTTGTACAAATTCGTCTTAACTCTAATCTTAAAAAAATATATATTTTCTACCACTAAAGGAAAAGTCGAAATATTTGCCAAACAATTTAATGCATTTGCAGTACCCTTAATTCAGCGTTAATCTTTTTCCCACAACAGTTACCCCCGTTCCTTATAAGATGTCTGATATTATTTTAAAGATCAAACAAATCAAGCGCATTCTTTCTTCTCTTAATACCCAAAAACCGTCTGGGCTGGATGGCTTACCAGCAATCGTCTTAAAAAAACATACCTTTGAGCTTGCACCCTCTAACTTAGCCTCTTTCGATCTCTTACGACACGAACATTTTTAAAGAGCTGGGAAGCTGCACCTGTGCAACTTGTCCCCAAGAAAGGATTTAAAACTCTTTCATCTTACCGTAGACCTATATCTCTTCTTTGAGCTGTTAGTAAGGTTATGGAAAAATTCATTTATGACCAAATTTTAAAGTATTTGGAAAAAGACAAATTTTTATATAACAAATAGTATGGATTTCTTTGCAAAAAAATCCACAGCAGATCTTCTTTCCTTTGTTGCATACAACTGAAACTAGTCCCTTGAGTTTCTTGGTAAATCCCAGATCGTTGCTCTTGACATATTTAAAGATTTTGACCTGGTATGATGGGCTCCCTAACAAACTTTTTTCTTAGGGTCTTTACCCAAGCTTTGTTCTTCGCTCGCCCATTTCCTTTCTAATTGATGTTTATCAAGTATTGTAAATGGTCATTCTACCAGCTTTTACCAAATTAATGTTGGGATGCCCCAGAGCTCAGTACCGGCACCAACTATATTTCTTTTTCGCAACAACGATATTTTCTCTACAATCACTTTACTCACAGTTTTGCTGAAGATAGCATTCTCCACTTTTATATTCAATTTATTAAGCCAGCCTCTAAGCGTGATTTGGAAAAGGAGCTCAGGGCAAGGCAAACATCTTGGATTGTCTAGTTTAATACCTGCAAAATACGGTCATGTTTGCTGTCACAAAAAAAGTCTGCCAATGCTCATCCGTTATATATTAAAGACCAAGTTCTGCAGAACAAAAGGTCATTTAATCTTGTATGCGTTACTTTTAAGAACAACCTTAATACTACATCCTTAGCCCGATCAACTTCAAAAAGCTTGAATTTTTCTTTCGAGCCAGAAAGTATTTCTCTTCTTCTAATCTGTATAATATGTATGTATTCCAAATCAGACCATCTTAAGTATATTGTTTTCATGTCTGGAACATGGCGTCGTCTACAACTCCTAGCATTTTTAATTAAATCAAATAAGAGCTGTTCGTCTTTTAATGATCCTACGCTTACGGGAAAGATTCTTTCTCTTGCCCACCGACGGGATGTAGGGAATCTGTCGCTCTTTTATACGTATTTTTACATCTTCTGCTTGGAGGAGTTGGCCAGTATAATTTCTCCATTTTGCAGCTTCCAACAGAGCAACACGTTATGCCACTTTTATGCATCCTTTTACAGTTTAACTTAAGAGGATTCGAACTCTCCACCTTGTTTGTTCCTTTTTCTCTAAATGGACTGACCGACAGACAGACCTGCTTCTCGATTGAAGTATTTAGGTCCTTCTTTTTCATCTCGAAAGATTTCAAGGTTCCTGTAATATTCCTGGACTGTCCCGTATTAAAAAAAAACATATTGAGTATACAGTCTAGAAGGGATAGAACATTGCTAAGCAAAAAATGTATTAATGCCAGCTAAGCTAATTCCGAAAGAAACGCTCACGGAGTTTAATGTGTTTTTGCAAACTTGAACGCAAATTAATAAAAATATGTATTAACTACTTTGTGTTTTTGTTTAATAAAGCTTTTAGTGCCCCATTCCAATATTAATTAAAGATCCTGTAAAAAAGCTATATTTACTTAACTGCCCTGGTCTTCGTAATCCCACTTAAAGATCTAGGTTAAGAAACATATCTAGAGTAAAGAGTATCTACTATTATCAACAAAACTACAAATGAGATTATTTATGGAATGTCGTTAATTTATACGAAGCTCTGAGGTACCTCTGTAATATTATAAGTAAATCTAGAATCATCAACAATTACATATGTACCTAAATTAAAAACTTAAGTAGAAAGGACGTTAACCAAAAAATTCGACGGATCAATGTCTTATTTTGAATTTTAATACAATAATTATAGTAGTTTTATCTCTGTCCGTTCTTAAGTGATAACTAATGTTAAAAAATAAACACAATAAAAGTACCACAATTCTTTTAGTGTCACTACCAAATCATTGTCTACTAAATTTAGACAGAATAAAAGTTTGTTAAAAAAGTGTCTAGTTAAAAACTTTAGATACGTCAAATCAACAAGTGTGGATTCACCAAGGAACTTGTGTAACTTGTGTGACACAATAAACTAAGATTTGCTGAGGCTTTTTTTGTTGCTACATCCGGCATTCTTATCAGTTTAAGATTCTTCTTCAGAATAAGTTGCACGCGGTGGTACCTCTTTTAAAGTTATTTTGATATACATAATGTTCTCAATAAAAAAACAATGAAAAATAGTCATGAAAGTTATACATATTTAAATTACTGACTTGTCCTTTTAATATCAGAAACAAGGTTTAACCTCACAAAATTATCGAAATACCTATTGCAGAAAATATAATTTTGCAATTAAAGTGCGATTTATGCCTAAATTAAAAAAAACCCGAAAAGCATTCACACCGTTAGAAGAAAGGAATATTTGGGCTATACCGAATAAAACAAAGACCTCTTAAGAAAAAAGAACTTTTAGTGCAATTTTTTAATTTAGAATTATTGATGAGAGCATCTACTTTAGGTCTCGTTATGTTAAATGCAAAATTTTCAACCAAAAAAATTAGCGAAAAAATTATCACAATATATTTCTCAGTAACATAAAAGAATTTAATTTTCATGCATGTACCTACGTTAATTCTATATTTTAAACATAGAATAAAATTATTTAATATAAAACAGATAAAAGCAATTAACGTTATAAAATTAATGCATTTGCCGTATTTTATTCCGCCAGAAGGGTTTTTGATGCTGAAAAACAAATTAAATACGTTTTTATATAATAAAACTGTTATTTGGTTTTATTATAGGTCGCAATCAAATAGTTATTGGTGTATTAGCAAATAAATAAAACAGAAAGTTTAATTTTATTTTCAACACACATTCAAGATAAAAATATTTTAAAGCAGATAATGTTAAATGTTCGAGGGTACTTGTAAATTGGTTTGATTTTAATAATGCCATAAAGGCAATTTGAGACCTACTATAGCAGTAAGCAGTTTTATTAGGCGAGTTCAGTATGACCTTTAACAATTTATAATTAATATGGCATATAATCCTTAACCCAATTCTGGTATTATCAATTTATTAAATTCAAAAATAAGTTAAAAAGCTATGATATCTTAATTTTAAATTAAGAAAAACACCTGCACAAAACATCTATTTCATTGGCTTAAAAAGTAAGTAATCATGGTTACTTACTAGGTGTTTTTTTAATCAAAAATAAACAGATTATAAAATTAACTATACCAAGTGACAAAAAGGTAAGCACCTTATTTTAATATAATTTTGCACAAATATTCATTTTTACTCCAGTAAAAAAAAAAATTTTATCCTTATCTGCAACATAACCGCCGGTTCTTTTTTAACCTTTTAATTGAAAATTTTAAATGTTTGCTTAGATTTGTGATTTAACAATAGAACGGTTACTTTAAAAGTGTTTTATTTTAACAGCTTGGTGATTTTAACAGGTGGCTTATTTTAATTTCATGTGAGGCAGATTTCTAATTAAAGAAATTGGAAAAGGAATAAACTGATCTTTACGTACCATTAAATATTTTATTAAGCACGGATCCAAGAAATTTGAGGACATAAAGCTACGAGCCCTGGGTGTCAAAGGGGAACAGCAAAGAGTCAAAATTGCTCACCAAGACTCTTAAGTCGCATTCTCACGGATTGATTTTAGTTGATCAATTTTAGTGAATCGATCAAATACGAATGAAAATAACTGTAAGGGCATACGTTTTACCAACAAAACTTAAACGATTAAAAAGAAAATTTATGTTCTTAGAGTTATTTTATTCGTTTTTGTTGATCGAAGTCGATTAACTAATGTCGAACCGTAAGAATGCTCTAAAGATCGCTTTAGTTCAACTGTCGGGATGCGTTTAGAGTATCACCGAATAAGAAGTTTTGGACTTTTTGCTTACCGTCGTCATTGGGGCTTGCCATTGACTTCTAATGAAGAGTCAGACTTTTGTAGCATCAGGAATGAAACCAGATAAAATATAGTAATAAATTTTACTTTTTTGTATTAGGGTGACATGTTCATCACACCATAAGTGTAATGATATGAGGTGCCATCGACTATGGTAGTAGGAGACCTCTAGTCTTTATTAGCGGTAAGATGATTCATGTCTTTTTCATATTTTCAGAGTAACCGTAGACTTTATGGATCAACAACGCGATAACCACTTACCATGGCTTCCACGACCGCTACAGCACGCTTCTGAAACCATGTCAACATTTAGACATAAGTAAAAAGTAAGCTGGAATGAGATACTCTAAGAGAAAAAAGACCAATCAGATACTATCAAGACTGTCTATAAGTATATAAGAAATTAAAGGCCTTTGACGAATTGTCAAAGCTCAAATCTAAAATAATCTAATTTAGCTGAAGAGCCAATTATTTACTTGTATTTATTTGCTGTACCTGTTAAAAGAAATATAATAAATATATTGTATCTAAATAGATGTTTATCTTTATCACTCAGAATACATGTACATTCTTTAATCTATCCTTAAACCATACAAATTCTAAGATTTTTATTTATTCTGTAAAAGTAACGATTATAATAAAACAACAATAAACATTTCTCTGTTTTATTTAAGCCCTTAAAGTCAATAAAAAATTATATCCAGTACAATAAAAAAAAATTCAAATGCCTACCAAAATTTGGATATTCTTATTAAATCATACCTTGCCTTCAAAATCCATATTATTATTTATATGTGTTTTAAATGTAACTGTTAATTATCTTTAAAATTTATTTTAATTATTTAAAAATTTAATTTTGTGTTTGTAAATGATCTTACCAAATAAAACACAAAAAAAACTATACCCAGAAAAAAATCTAAAACAACTAAAAAAAAATGTTATGGTTGATGTATTTTGCCGTCTTTTCTATCTGATTTTTAAATTACTAATTGTGTATCTTATACAGACTTTGATTTTTTATAAAAGGAAAATACTTTTATTCCGTTTTATATTTATTATCGATAAAACCAAAGATATCGAATTTATAAGAGAAAAAAATTCTGTATAAAGATTTCAGAAATATGTCTATATACTTTCAAAAAAAGATCAAAGAGTAGGAAAATATCAAAGAACAAAATTAGCAAAAAAGGCGTTTTTTTAGTTGTTTGTAAAAAAATAAAATTTCTCTGTTATCGCCAACGAAGAAAAACATATCAATCGTGTTATTAAGAAATTAAAAAAATATTTCTAGGTCTGCAGCTTTATTTTATTAGTTAACCAGGCAAAAATAGGTTTGTTCATTAGTAACCTCATAATAAAATTGAAGTTTGATAAAGGGAAAACAGATGGACTAAGTATTTACTCTGCCGGATCATAAGGTAAGTATCCACTTAGCTGGACAGCTATCCGAGGCGCCCGCGCCAGCGACATCCCAAAGTTGGTTCGTTGGTTGGTTGTCATTGGTTCTGGTTAGATATTAACTTTCCGCGGCAGCATTAATAAATACACCATCCGCAGCAGCCGCAATAAATGGATATCCACCTTTAGACATAGATACTAAGTGGCAAGCCAGAGTACCGAGAGTAAAAAAGTGTAACTAAAATTGTCAAGGATACAGACTTTAACCTTCAAACTAAAATGCCTAGGTTTTATATTATAAATAAAAAAGATTATTCTATACATATTTTAATTTCCCAAAAACCGACAAACACTAAATATTAAATCAGTCCTATAGTACAGCACAAAAATTTAGTCATCTATTAAAGAAAAGTCTATGTTAGCCAAAGATATTTTACTAGTAGTTAATTTAAGCCCATCTTAAAGAAAAAAATATATATGTAAGGGATTAAAAATAGACAACCATGTCAGTTATTTACATCTGTGTGGGTAAAAGTCTAGATTTGCTTGTTTTAAGCAATATTCAAGGAGTCTTAATGCCCAAAACTAATTTAAACTATAAAGTTAGATACGACTTTTTTCACCCAGAATATAAAAGTGTTATTTTTAGCCATTTAGCAGCTTCGAATCTTTAGTAATTATGGTTGCCTTTCCAAAAAGCATTAAACAACTTTTAAATAACAATATTTTTAATTGTTAATTTTTTGAATAATTTATAATTTTAAAAACATTTTATGATCAAAAAACAATTTAATATTATTTTTTCCACTTTTTTAAACAACCTATTTAAATTTTTGGTATTAGTAGTATCAAAATAACGATGAATAGCAAAAATTTAAAATACAAAACATTTCATAGAAAATAAAATTTTAATTGGCATTTTAAGCCAATAGTAATTAGCAATATTACGGACTGATTTTGGTCCGCTTTTCGAAGCAGCTTTTGAATAGATAATTATACCAATTTCAAAGTAAAACTAGCCATAAAAGCTTCTCTTTCCATCTATAAATTTTCAATGAAAAACAAATTAATTAGACAGAGTTAACGGTACTAATTACATGGTATTATGAATTAAAATAATGATTGGTTTTAAGCTTACAGATTAATAACTGAAATGAAGAATAAACTCTTTACCTAATAATAATTATACCGTTTACCTAGAGTTAGGTGTAAATTTTATTTTAAAACGTTTTTTTTGCGATTTTAAAGCTAATTTGGCACTTTGTTTAGGATATTTACAGAAATTTGGTTATATAAAAGAAGACTGGTAGGTGCTACAATTTTTTTTCTTATTTTCACTTTAATAAAAATAAGAAAATCTCGTACAATAACTTTCTTTATATAAATAGACTTTTTTTATAATACTTTTTGTTTTTCTGTTTTAACAGCAAGGAATTTATAAAAATAGATTTGCCTGTGTGACCTCTCAAAGTAGTCCCGGCAAAATAGACCCGTTAAAATAACCCCGACCAAAGAGCCCGAATATATTTTATATTTCTATTTTTTGTGTTGACAATTTTTTTCTAATTTTAAAACACCCAATGGATAATTATGAAACACCCTGTATTGCAGCGTTACCTATTATTAAGAATAAAAGACTAATACTGATTTTGCTTAAATAATACACATTTATTATAACGGTCGTGTTTTTCAACTAACTTTTGAAGTTTTCTACCCAATTTAATGAAAATATTTTTTTCGGCGATCGTTTATTTAATAGCCCTCATTAATGCATAATTTACTATTAATAAGCGATTATAGTATAACCAACTTAACATACATAAAACAAAGATTAATTCTGTTTATAAACTTGTCATTCGAATAACAACCATTTGGTTTCCCAAAATTAAAATACACCCAAAAAAAATCAAGAAAAAATATTTATTTTTACTATTTAACCACAAAACAATCGCCGAAAAAATATTGCATCTAACTTGGGCATTAATTGGCGATTAATGACCTTAATTCTTAATCCTCGATCATTATTAGCCCTCATTATTAATCATGTCTGGTAAATAGCTATTTTGAGCGATCATTTATTTATAAATATAAAAAATATGGGTAAACAAAATCATGCAATAATAGCCATTATTAATGCATGATTGTCTATTTATTAACGATTATAGTATAGGCGTCTTAAAATACACAGGTTTAGACATTTAGTCTATTTATGACCTATATAAACAACCTTTAAAACACCTGTTGGTTGCCTAAAACTCAAATACATCTTAAAAAAATTAAGGAAAATTATAATGTTTACAATAAAATAACAAAACCATCGCTGAAAAAATATTGCAACTAACTCGGGCAATAATTAGCAATTAATGATGACAACCCTTCAATGGCCTTAATTATTAGTCACTTTTATTAATACCATTTTGGTTAAATAGGTACAAATAAACAAATATAAGTATATGCAACTAAACATACACTAAAGAAAACACTTTGTACCTAAGGTAACCTGGTTTTTCAAACATGATCAATAACATTTGTCAGGTTGGTTGCCTAAAACCAAAAAAGATTTAAAAAATAAAGATAATTTTTAAAATTTAATACCAAAGCGATCACCGAAAAATATTGTAACTTACTCGGGCATTAATGGACGATTAGTAATCTCAGCCCTTGATTAATAAACGCCCCTAATTAATACCCTTGTTCATTAAATAACTATTTAAATATTATGTTAAGAGTCCATTCGCTCCGCGAAAATTGGATCCAATTTGGGGTATAAGGGTATAAGTTATCGATAATTTTTAAAAACTATATGAAAGCCAACACTTAAATCTAGGCTCTGCTGTAATAGTTTTTTAAATTTGGATTTTGTTTTTAACATTTCCTTGAGTAAAAGTCACCCTAAAATCGGTTATGTTTAGATACTATTTTCTCTTAACTTGACTCATGTTTCAAAAATCCGCTACAGCAGAGGCATATATTATTTCCTTACCTTTAAAATGGTGTATAATTTATGTCATTTAAGTGCAAAATAGTTACCAAAAAACGTTATCTCCTGTAGGCTTGCAGTCGAAAACAACATCGCATCGATACACCGAATTTGGAAGAACCTAAATAAAATATAATATTTTTAATGCGGCTATACGAAAATTAAGGTGTAGCGTAAATGCACTCTTAATTATAGCACCGTTTTAAAAAGCAGTACCTATTTAATGCCTAGGTATTTTTTTAGCAAGAGGGTCGTTAGGTTAGTTCTGGTTAGTTCTGGTTTAGGGCTATTTTGTCTTCACGCTATTTTGAAGGAGCTATTTTGTGCAAGAGTCATTTCATTAAGGCTATTGGCAAAATGTGTTATAGTGGGGACAGTTGAATCGATTGCAGCGCTCGCTGTGGTAAAATTGTTGTTAAATCATGCTATTTAGATGTAAACAATTAAATAAAATATTAAAAATAAGCATAGTAGTTGTTGTGTAGTGTTGAATGTAAGAATACTGGCAGAAATAATAACTGCAAATTTTATACATTTAAGGGACTTAAAACAAGGTCTTACATGTCGTGGTTTACCCGTGTCCAGTAATAAAAATGTCGTAGTTGAAAGGTTAGTTAATTATAAATAGCCTGAAAATTAATAGGATTTCTTTGCTTACTTTAGTACGATGCCTCAATGGCTAAATAGGTATCACGTCTGACCAGCAACACGAAGGAAGTATTTTTTTATTATTAAAAACACACCTTTCATACTTACCCTCCAAGCTTTAAAATTGTTTATTCACTATTAAAAATGCACTTTACTTTTGCAATGCTGACTAGGTTTATATATATTTATTTACAAAAAATAAATAAAATTCTTAAGTAATCCACAGCTCTCCCATAGCTTTAAAGCATTTTATGCAGCCGTTAGATGTCGTTGTCATCGCGCACCTTGTCAATATAGTCAGATTTTTTTCTGGAACCATTTTATTGGGATACCATTTTTTTTAGATAAAATACCTGTAGCATTTAATTAAATTAGATATACCGGGTGACACAGCGGACATGATACAGCCCATAACTTTTTTATTTATTAGAATTAATTTTTAAATTTTGGCTGATGCACCTGTCAACACACTGTGGACACGCTTTTAATGACTATTTTTTTTCACTTTCTGTTTAATCAAAAGTAACCCTTAATTTAAAACTTTAAATAGCACCCTGTATATTTTTAGCCTTCCTGATCCGCTCCAAATTCTCTTCTTAACCCTGTGTCACACTTGTCATTTGATTTTAAAATGGCTGCCATAATTGATTTTTTTCCAAAATTTTAGTTGGCCATGACGTGACAATTACAAATTATCAGCATGTAAAAGGCGTTGAGATGTGAAGAGTAAGGCGTAAAAATATTTGTGATTTTGTTACTTTTTATTTAATTAATATGAGTTAGGAAAAAAGGTTAATTTTTAAAAATTTAAAAATGTATTTTTTAACGCTTAATATCTTAAAATCCAAAATAGGAAACTTCAATTTTTATTTAATTAAACTTTGGATCAAACATTTACTATTTCATATAATTTATTAAAATTGGTTTGCATATCTGACCTTTTTACCAAAATGAAAAAATTAAACATATCTGCATTGATTCGCAAATCCTTATTGTGTAAGTACAGGTAACAATAATGCGCCAGCATAGGGATATCAAAAATATAATTGGTTAACAGAAATCGAAAAAATTTAATTCATAATTAAACCTATATATGTATAATCTTGCGTTTTTAATAAGTCAGTTTTTCATACTAGTTCTGATAAATTATATGAAATAGTAAATGTTTGATCTAAAGTTACATTAAATAAAAATTGGAGTTTTCAATTTTTATTTTATGTAACATATAAGTACATGTCCGCTGTGTCACCCGGTAAATATTCTTTTGCAACGCAACAATGCTTGGCTACATTTACTCTTATAGTCCAAAAGCTGGTGAACAATTTTAAGTAAGTTCTTGAGGCACTTTGCAAATGTGTGTAATTGTTCTTAATAGAACCCTTAACATAAAAGGCAAGGTCTGGCTAAAGGGCAGCGGCCCCCTATCAACCCTTCAGTTTTTTTAATTGAATGGTTGGTAGGGGGCGCTACGCTTCAGTCAAACCTTGACTTTTATGTTTGGGGGTTCTTCAAGGAAAATTACACAAATTTTTAAAGTACCCTAAGAATCTATTTAAAATTGTTTACCAGCTCTCCTACTAACAGAACTAAAGTTACCATTCAAAATTTGTAGTTAAAGTATCCATTACATTCTGCTAATTTCCTTTAATTTCTCTTAAGCAGTTATCAAGTCTTTGTTTCACCTTGACAGGTATTCAATAAAAAAAGAATTAGGGAATAATAAAGTGATTTAGATAGTAATTATACAAGTCACAAAAGGATTCATTTCTTCGTGTATGTAGTGTAAGCACTTTCAGAACGGTAAACAATGTGCATAAAATGTGAGGAAGACTTTATCGAAAAATGACATACAGGTGTGGGAAATCCAAAACCGATCATAGCGATAAATTGTAATGTATCAAACAGAAACGGACAACCGCTTTAACTGTGTGAAAGAAGCGCTGTCTCGAACAGCGAAGACAACGATTCGAGGCATACGGCAACCTTCGAGCGTACGCTGTTTAAGCTATTTTGGTGCGTAAGTTCTAGTTTAAATTCGATATGACTCTGTTTTAGTGGTTTATTTGTTTTCTTTGTTCTACTTGCGAAACGTCCATGTCCGGTTTTGAACTTTCCACACCTGTATATGTTTTTGATATTGTTACACACGATTTGTAGGTTGTCTTTTCATTATACCTATTGGTTCAAGTTTTTAAGATTATTCAAAATGCTCCAGATGGCATTTTCGTGTCATAAAGCTTTAGGGCGCATTTTTTTATTTTATTTGTATATTTGTGTCAATAATATATTTTTAATGAAGCAGAGTAAATGATTTGATTTTTTTCATATTTTATTTTTCTAAATAATAAAGTGAATTTTTTGAGTTTATGTAAATAAAATAAGTGTTTTATTTTTCTTTTAAATAAAAAAAAACAAAATTATAAGGTATCTTTAAAAAAAATACAGTAAACGTAAGCACATTTTTTTCTAGGATTTTTAATAAGACTCTGTATAACATCTATAGCTTTATACACACAAAAAAGAAATAGACTTGAACCAAGATCAAACATATTGGAAATATCAAAGAACAAAATCAGCAAAATAAAACATGTTCTTTTACTCTTTTCGTATGAATTCAAATCGTCTGATGCCGCAAAATTCAGTCGAGCGCTGAATTTGATACGGATAAATCAGAGAGTATACGTTGCACGGCCGATTGAAGTTCAGGCACAGTAAAGAGCTTTAAAATACATTTAAGTTACTTACAGTTAGGTCTATCGTGAAACTTAAAACTGAGAGTTTAGTGTAAGATATGGTATTTTATATTGAATATTTCAATCAATTAAAAAAGTTATAATAAAAGGTGCACGTTGTGAATATTTAAATTTTCCTTTTAACTTAAATATTGTGATTTAAAATATGCCGTTAATTGTATATTTTTGAAAACATTAAACAAAAATATAGTTTATTTAGTGATACAATTATCAACTTTTTCCTAGAAACGGTTTCTTAATTTCATTATCAGTGTTTGCAACTTTAAGTAATCTTGCTATGAAAAAAATTAATCAAAAGTGCCAAAATGGATGTACAGGAAGCAAATATCCATATCTGGATGAAAATGCTCTTTTGACTAAAGGCTTGTGTAGGGATGCCGACAACCCGATCTCCCCAGCATGGTTGCAGACATCATCTGGTATACGGATGGTTCCAAAACTGGAGCAGGGAACTGGAGCAGACATGTATAAAGAAATGAAGAATTCACAATTTTCCATTCCACTAGGAACACACAGTTCTGTATTTAAAACAGATATATATGCCTTACTGCACTGTGCAAAAGAAAATAACAGGAGGACTTATAAAAACAAGCGGATCTGTATAATAACAAACAGCCTGGCGTCACTAGGGGCACTTGTTAACCCCAAGGTAACGTTTAAGCTAACATGGGAATGCAAAAAAGAACTGGAAGTCCTGGAAAAACGCAACAGGGTGACTTTCCTGTGGATAACGGGACATTCGGGAATAGAAGGCAACGAAAAGGTGGTTGAGCTGG
Source organism: Listronotus oregonensis (assembly GCA_019359885.1). NCBI lineage: Eukaryota > Metazoa > Arthropoda > Insecta > Coleoptera > Curculionidae > Listronotus > Listronotus oregonensis. The sequence continues at coordinate 14,453 of JAHBCN010017861.1, forward strand.
CAAGACAGGGATCATCCACACCATACTTTGGACCAGAACCTGCCTTTGGGGGAAAACCACAGCACGAGGGCAAACCAGGGAATGGATCAAAACAAACACGAGGAATACTGAGTTAGCCTCAATAGGATAAGACATGACAAAAGCTTTATAGGGGGCCCATCCAAAAAACGAAGGAAGAACTACTCAGACAAAGTAGGAAAAGCGAGGGCGAAGAGACAGCCTATCATATCCTGTGCAAATGTTTAAGCGTTAAATTACAAAAGACCGGCATTATTTGGCAACCGAAAATGAGCCCACAGTGAATTTATCAACCAACCAGTTTGGGGTTATACAGACTTGTAGAAGGAACAAGATTAATGGGAGGATTGGTATAAAAGATAATGGGAGAGGCACAAAAAGCTTAAGAGGCTGCGCTACCTCCGGTAGTAAATCTAGATGGCTTCCGGGGAAGAAGAAGGAATGAAGACAGTATCTTTATTAGCTTGCTGTTGATAATAAAGTTATTTCCATGTGTATCTAGGGCATAAAAAATAACTTTATGCAACGAAACTGCCGACCAAAATAGATATCCAGCCCACCTACGAAGAGAACCTTATTAGAACTAACTTGGAGAATGGAAAAAGTCAAAAAGAGACATAGTAAACGTTACAGTAAAAACAAACGAGGATATAGCTTATATTTAACCAAGCATTCCAAAAAGCTACTTAAGAATTAAAAAAAAAACTTAGGATGGTTGCGGACCTAAAACGATCTTAATTAAACGTTGTCGCTTTTGCAATAGAATAAACGAAGCCGTGGAACGTATTCACTGCGAATGCATGGTATTAACGCGCCAAAGGCTGAAATATCTTAAGCAAGCAGTTTGGCCGCCTAAAAATACAAGAAAACTTGCTACCTAAAATATTTCCCTTTTTGCTAAAAGTGAAAAAATTCAGGAGACAACTAGCCAAGGTAGAGATCCACAAAAGATTCTCTTAGGTTGCCATATCTAAGAACACAAAAATCTGATAATTTAGTAAGATACTGCTCGATTATAAAGGATGTCCCAATAGAAACGTTGGATTTAAATATTGTCACTTCCATTTTGTGCAATGCGCAATAGGGTGGAGCTTCACTGAATTTGCACAATCGCAACTGTAAAGGTTGATGTACGTTTTTCTAAAAGCAGCATGTTTGGATCTGTTATCGTTTTCGCCTGGGAAAATATTTGTTTCGGATTTGTTTCAAGAAACAAAAAAAGCAACTCAAATTTACCTTAAAAAGTAAAATTCAGAAGAAACTTGTGACCGCACAAACATCTTAGAAAGATAAGTATTTATAATAGCAAATTCGGTACTAAAATATTGGCTATTGACTAAAAAAACACTTAAAATAATTAATTAAAATAGGATTAAAAGAAAAAAAACGAACTTTAAGAATATCAAAAAATTACGAAGATAAAAGCCGGTTTTATTCTATTTCGATGGTAGGAAAAACAAAACCCTGGTTTAACGCAAATCTGAAAATAAAATATGTAAAACAACTTCTTATAAAAATATTGTGCTTGTATTAGAATCAGGATCATCGTGTATTAAGAACATTATAATGTAAAAGAAAATAATTTATGATTTCTGAGACAAAAAACTTCGTAGGCTGGGGAAGAATATTAAGCAGCCATTACAATGGACTATTTGCTTGTATCATGCAAACGAGTTACCTTTTCCCTACCTAATAAAGTATATAAATGAAAAAATAGCCGAACTATCCGGCTTTTCCAAAGAGATTGGAAAACGTCTTAAAACTTCTTAGGCACTAACCGTTTGCCAATTCCAAACAATTGAGACTGCCCTACTGGAAGTGGATATACAAACTTTAAGCACAAACCAAAAGTTCCTGTATGGAATAAGCCAAAATATACAAAGTGGTACTGTATCAGACAGCTTGACACATCATCATCCAGAGAAGATTATCCACTCTAGGTGCATAACAACTACAAACAAAGTACTAATGTTATATGACCTCTACAAAAAAATAATGTTTTTTTTTCCAAAAACCATAGCCCATTTTTTTTAGTTAACAATTTTCTGATGGAAATATTTTAGATGCCACTTATTTTAAGAAATATTTTTACAAAATTTGGGATGTTACAACAAAATTAAATTAAATTCACAAAAAATGCAAATAGAGTATTTGCTTTTGAAAAACTGTTTTTCCCCAGGGGCTACTAAAAAATCAACTTTTTTGCAAATTCCAAAATAAAAGTTTTCTTTACGAACTGTTTCACTTGAGCCAATTAAGCGTGGGTCCTATTTATGACTTTTAAAAAATTTAAAATCTTTAAAATTTTAGAGTCTCCCCCGGTTTTGACTAAGTTTATTTAAAAAGTGTCTCATAGAACCACTTGGTTTTCGGTTAAAGTAAAGTTAAACTGAAGTTCCCAATATAAATTTTTTTATTTAATAATTTAAAAAATTAATAAAATTAAATAAAAATTAAATTTACCCTATAAAATAAAAATTATTACAATTATTAATAACAATTATGTATTTTAACAAAATAACAAAAAAAATGATTTTTTATTTTAAATACACATTTAATTTTATTTTTTTTTTATTATTAAACATTTTATTACAACATTTTAATTTTATTTTTATTATTATTAATATTACATATTTTAAATACGATTAAAATTTAATTATTGAAAATTTTAATATATATATATATATATATATATATATATATATATATATATATATATATACATATAACATGATTTGGCCCTCCCTGTATTTACCATCAAACTGAAGAAATACAGTACCAAAAAACTTAAAAATAGCCAGAAATGTCATAAAACAAAACATTCATTTTTTCCATCCATACGTATTTCTTTAGTCTAGAAAATATCGCCAAATTGTTTCATTTTTGGAGTTAATTGAATTGTTTCTCGGCTACACGTCCTCTGAAACATTAATGATGTTTTGCAAAGTTCATTAAGTGTGTTTGTTCCTGAACCACTCTTGCCGCCGCCGTCTGACATAACGTCGCATACATTTATGACGTAATCAGACTTCTATTCAAACTGTAGGCACGTCTTTGATGGTGGCGTTTTCCTACTAACATGATTGGAATTTTTCCCCAAATTTGAATATTTTACGGTCGATTTTAATTACTTTATATAAGATGAGAACTATATTTTTTGCAAAAAACATAATATGATGCATATACAAAGAGCGATTTATGTCAGTTTTTAATCTATGCAGACATAATTTATTACAGAATTGTGACTATAATAAAACCAATTAAGAATTAAAATTTTTTCAAAGTAAAAGAGCAATATTTATAAAATCTTAATATTAACTTGATGCCAAAGCAAACTTT
>JAHBCN010017862.1:0-17820 GCA_019359885.1 Listronotus oregonensis
CAATAAATATGTTGTGTATTTTTAATACAAACGACAACTTTAGTTTCACAAGACTTTATTCAAAAAAGACTTTACAAGATTAAAACGTAAAAAGACATCTTAACATTAATTTTTATGACCTCTTGACTGTCATACTTCAGTCAGTGGGAGTGTGTTCGGAAATTCACTCCAGATATAACAGGCCCCTTATGAAGCCTTTGCCATGTCTTCTTCTACTGATGCTTCCCCAGTATTACTCATGTTTCTTTCGGATCCATTTCTTGGTTTGCCCTCGTGCTGTGTTTTTGGTTACTTCAAGGGAAGGTTCTGGTCCAAAGTATGGTGTGGATAATCGCTGCCTCGCTAGCTCCCCCCTTTTTCGTTGCCTTCTATTCCCGAATGTCCTGGTACCCACTAGGGGTTACTCTGTTGCGTTCTCCCAGGACTTTCATTTTTTTTTGGCATTCCCATGAAAACCGGACGTTACCTTGTTTATTGCTACATTAGGATTTTTTAATAATATGATACCTTTACGTGAACAACATAGAAAATCCTTATTGTACTAGGACTAAGGTCTATTTTTGTTTTGTACTTCAGAGGTCCATATCCTGACAAAAAATAAGGGGGCCATTCTGAGTTCGTTTTTTGAATCTTCAGGAGAAGAAAAAAATCCAAAATCACAAAAATCCTTCCTAAAACTTTTTATTTATTTGTATAGGAATCAGACAGTGTATTAGTATATTAAAAACATGTGAAAATCCTAAACGCTTAAAGTGTTTATTATTTTAAATTACTTTTAGTAAACTTAATTGAAAGTTTGACCGACATAATATTTTCACAGCGGTTTTTTAATTTGCTTTGAAATAAAATAAATTTTGTTGGGTATATTAAAGTTATTTTATTTTAAATATACTTATTAAATTCTTTATATAAATATACATTAACTTTAAAGTACATTAATTGTAAGTGCCAACTTAATTACTATAATTTTTTTTTTTCACTTCTACCTTTTTAAGACAAAATTATTTCTACATGAGCAGATCCAAACAATATTCTGTCAAAGGTACGTTTGATCCTTCTTTTAATTGGCCTGCTTTAGCAGTTGCTTTTATTCCCCATTAAATGTAGTCTATTGATTGTGGCTTCTGGGTGCCTACATAAAAAAAAATACAAAGTGCTGAAAGTGAGTAAATTTTAAATGATTTCGAAACAAAATTAATTTTCGGAAAAAATATACCCAACTTTTTTAAAATAAAATTTTTATTAAATTTTGGCCTTTTTAAAATTAAAAAAAATTTTAAAAAAAAATGTAGAAAACGAATTAAACAAAAAATTAATATTTTCAACAAAAATTCAAACAAAAAATCTTTTTTTGTTAATTTAAAAAAATATAAAAACAAAATGAAGGACTTTTAAAAAATAAACTTGCAAAAGCAAATCCCTTATTTGTTTTTTAATTAATATGAAAAAATAGGAATAAAAATTCCGTACCGTCTTGGTATATAAAAAAGAAAAAAACTTTTTTAAGACGTTGAAAAACCCTTTTTTTTCTTTGCTGTTCACTACCCCACTCCCCTTTCCTGGGGGCGTTTCTCCTGCCTTACAGGACGAAATTAGGGCTGTAAGGTTTTAGTGAACAACAAAAAAACCAAGTGTCTCTTAAAAGACAAACATCGTTGCCTTGCAGTAAGTTACTTTCGATGCCGTACTGGAATCACATTCAGCAGAATCGACATGGGGGTTTTCGGGGGTGGGTAACTAAATATGTGTTTCTCTGTTTTACAAAAAAATTTTACACCTTTGACAAGTCCTGAAAGGGAGGCAAAACGCGTCAAAAGGGAAAAAGGGGCTTGGGGAACGGGAAAAAAAAGGTTGTCTTTTTTTAACTGTCTTAAAAAGGGTTTTTTCTCGTAACCGGAAGGGGGGGGAAAAATTTTTTTCCCCATTTTTCCCATTTTAATTTCCCCCCGGAAAAAAACCGGGGGTTTGTTCCCCAAAAGGTTTCAGTACGGCACCCCCAAAAAAAAATTGCCCATCTTACTGCAAGGCGACATTGGTTTTTTTTTGTTGTTCACTAAACATTTTTAAAACCCTATTTAAAAGTCTGTTGGGGCAAGCGAAACACGTTTAGGGAGAGAGTGGCAAAATGTCATATATATATATATATATATATAAAATATATATATATATATATATATATATATATATATATATATATATATATATATATATATATATATATATATATATATATATATATATATATATATATATACATATATATATATTTTTTTTTAATTATATATATATATATATATATATATATATATATATATATATATATATATATATATATATATATAAAAATATTATATTTATTTAATTTTTTGTTGATTATCCCATTTAATTTTAAAAAACCTAATCATTTATAAGTTGAAAATTTTTTTACCCCACATGAAAAATGTAAGCATACAGGTTATAAAAAATATTGTATATAAATAGATGTTTATCAGTTTATCTTTCTTTGTCGCTCATCTTAAAATGCCGCCGAAAATTTTTTTTTTTTCTGTAAAATTAATAAAATCATATGATTTATTACCTCAAATGTTACACGACAATAATTTAGAAAATGTCGTGTATAAACTGTAAAACGCTATTCAGTGACGTCCTTGAAAATTATTGGCAAATGCTCGTTGGAAGCACACATCTGATCTATAGTGATGTAAATGCTAAAAATACCGATATTGTTATACATTTCATTATTGTGTACGTTACAAGAAACAAAGAGAAAATTTATAACGTGAGTTTTATAACGTTGTCCGCGAGTGAAATTAACAGAAAAAGCTGCGAAACGATGTTGTTTTTAGCTATTAAACATCAAAGACGTAGTCTGTCTAAATTTTTTTCATGATAAACTGAAAACATGTCTTTAAAAATTTTTTGGGGAATGTTTTTTCCCAAATAAAAATTTCCCCAAAGACCATCCAAAAAAATTTCTTAAAAAAAAAATTACATTTTTTACCGTCAATTATTTGTTTTTGCAAATATTTAAAAAATAAAATATTTATTTTTGTACAGTTTATTTATTTTATGCCGGTTGTACCAATACCCGAACCCCGGGACATTCCATAGTGACTGGTGGTACATTTGACTTCGGAATTTGACTGACAATTTTGCTATAATTATTTTATTGAAACTTATACGATTGTGGTATTTGAAATTTTTAAAAACTAATAAACCTTTGCCTTTAAAAAATAACCGAATACTTTATGAGTTCTTTGTAATAATAACTTTAACGAATGTATTTTTGGGGGAAAAAAATCCTCCTCCCCCACCACGGTGTACTTGAAGACAAATTTTAGTTTGGCCCACCCCTTTGGTTTTAATTTTGATTTTTTCTTAACATAAAAAAATATTCTTTTATTTTTTTTTTTTTCAAAAATTAAATTGATACCCCCAAATAAACAATAAAAAAAAATTTAAAACTTTATGGGGGGACGGGGGAAAAAAAAAGTGAAAAAAATTGTGTAATAAATCAGTTTTATGACTTTTTGTACCTAACAAATGTTGTTTTTTATAAATTTAATATAAATTATTCAAAATGATTAAAAAACTACAAACAAACACAACTCAAATAAAGGATTAAATATACTAATAACATCTTAATAAACTTTTGCTGGTAATAACAAAAATAAGAGAAACTTGCTTTTAAACTACAAAAATAATAAAATAAAAATACTTTATTTAGAAAATTTTTAACTATTAATTTAGTTTCTTAAATATTACTATTTTCTGCGAATTGGTAGAACATTCGTTTTTCCGACTGCTTATTTTAGGTTCAAAAAAAATTAAATCATTCAATTAAAGGCAAAAGAAAAACAAAGCTACAATCGGGTTTCCCAAAACAAAATTTCATAATAAAATAACTGTCCCCAAGCCCCCCACCGGTATTCTTTTTTTAAGAAGTTCAAAACATAAAATGAACTATTTAACAATTATAAGAAGTTTTAAGAGTTCGCCACATAACTATTGTTACTTCAAAAAAGTTAAATTGATAAAGTTTTTTTTGAGGTTAGAAAAAAAATTTTATCTTTTTTGGCGGACATGCGTATGCTTATTTCAAAAAAAATACAAAAAAAAACCTTTTTTTTCATTTATTTTTGTAGTTCTTTCGGTTTTTTTTTTTTTCGAAATAAAATGGCTAAAAATATGTTGCCAACCTTAAACATTTGCCCCCAAACAGGCAGAAAACAAAAGTTTTTTATGGAAAAAAAAATTTTTTTTTTTAATTTTTTTTTTTTCAAATAATGAAATATAGACTGGGAAAAAATTAAAAATATTAAAAATTTAAAAATGTATTCTTTTTCCTTTTTTTTACGTGGAATGCCCTGCAGTTAAGTCCTTATGGGTCTTTTAACTTTAAGTTTAGGATTTTTTAAACTTGAGTAATTTAACCTTGAAAAAGTTGATTAACATTTTACAAGTATTTTTATTTATTTTGCGTTTGTATTTCAAATAATAAACCGAGGTTTTTAAGCGATGATGGTTTATATTTTGATATTAAATGGTGAATTATTAATTTTATTTTTATCTCTTTTTCCTCTTTTGGACATTGGTTTGGTATTTTTAGTAAAAAAACATTTTGATGATATGAATAATCTTACGTTTTTAAAAGGTTCAGATTAACGAAGTCAACAGTGCTAACTAAGCTTACTTAAGCAAATCGAAGATGAGCTTGAGTTTGAAAATGACAAGTTTGTATTAGCCTTTCAATTTTGGATCTTTTCTTGTAAATTGGGAATATTCAAATTCATTCACATCAATTAATTAAAGTTTTTTTTTTTGAATTTAAATATGGCCGTAAAGTTGGGGGCCCCTGATTTTTTCTTTTCCATTTTAGTTTCAAATTTTATAACAAAAAATCATCCACTTGTATTGTACTGTCCACAAATTAAAAAAAGAGGTCTGTAATGTAGTGCATTACTGTAAAAATGCGAAAAAAAAATTTAGGACTTCTTGTTATTGTTCGAATGATTTCTTATGGCTTACCACCAAACGATAAAATTATCCCTGGAATGTGCCTATTAAATGGGCATCTGAGCCATTTAATTATAACAGAAGATAACAACAGTTATTTTTTGCATGTATTGATAGGAAAAAGCAGCAAACATTTTGATTTAAAACTATTTTACGAACAACCAAGAGTTATAAGATATTTATGGCAACAATTAACAATCAGTTTAGTAACCTCTATTGAAAAAAAATTGAAAAATATTTTTGGATTAGCTGCAAAATAACTAGACAATAATTTTTCCAACTTATAATCGAAATTGCAGGAAATCCCATACATATGCTGCTCCCTCTCGGAAAAATATCGAAAATAAAGAAAATCCGGAAAAGCAATCGATTTAAATTTAGCACTTGCCCAGACAGGTGGTGCCCTCGTTGGAATGAAAATAAACTAAAAACAGTGTGCAGGAGTGTATTTACATATTTTTAAATTTGTATTTGCTTATTTATATTTCTAAAACTTACGTTTATATTTAGAGATTGTCATTTTAACAAAGATCTAATATGTAATGGAAAATGTATTTATATATATATATATATATATATATATATATATATATATAATAAATATATATATATATATATATATATATATATATATATATATATATATATATATATATATATATATATATATATATATATATATATATATATATATATATATATTAAATAACTGCAATAATAAAAAACGTAGACATTTTAATTAATAACTAAATAATACCGCATAAAAATCGGCGGCAATTCATGTGTTAAAACACTCGTCTAACGCTTCCCGAGTTTAGACGATGTTTTGAAGCGAGTCCACGTCGATAGTCAATTGCACCCGATCGCCATAGTAACCGAAGCGCTTTAAAAGTTAGAGGCGGTAGCCATAATATGGTATTCATTAAGTGTAAGTTTTCTTAAGCTTTAAAATAATTATTAAATTAATTATTATTTTACGTGGCGAACGTTGGAATCCCGGAAAAAGGTAAAACCTAGTAAGTCGATTTTTGGCGAATTTGGGATCTCTGTATACTCTTAACCTGTTAGGTTTTACCTTTATGCTAATACTTAAATTTCATTATTATCTCAACGAATAAATATTTTGCTTGTTAATAAGCATAAAGGCAAAACTTACCAGATTGAGATTACATAGCTATCCCAAACTTGCTTACAATCGACTTATTAGGTTTTACTTTTTCACGGGAGAGATGTGTACCAACCTTCGATATTTATACTACTGGAAGCTTAACCTGGCAAACAAGGCTGCGAAAGCAAAATAAAACAAAGGTATAGCATTTCTCTCTTACTCCGCGTTCTGATATTGGTCGGCCGAGGAAAACCCAAGACGGGCCCCCCCTGGCAAGTTGATTACCACATACTTTAAAATTTTTGATAACTTTTTTCGACGAGTCTACCACACTTTTCCTCTGCGACTTTCTCGACTTCCCTTTTTCCGCCAAAAAAAGCCCTATTTAGGGCGATTTCCCAAGGTTCAAAAAGTCACGACCACAACTTTTTTTAGCTTAAGGACTGGAAATTTTGTTAAAAATGTAAATTTTAAAATTTTTCCGAAAAAAATTTGTCCGACTTTTCATTCTACCGCCGAAAAAGTCCAAATGACAGGGTATTAAAAACCGATCACCCATGGAATTTTTTGGGTAAAATTAAAAAGTTTTATAAAAAATATCCGGTTATCCGACAAATTTCAAGCCGCATTTTTTCAGTCCGACAGCTAGAAATTGGAATTTTGACTGGGTATAAAAATCGTTTGCCAATGTGGACAAAAAAAAAAAAAAAATTCAAAACTTTTGTACAATATTTATAATTAAAAAAATTTTTTATTTTATAAAATAAAATTTAATGTAATATATATATATATATATATATATATATATATATATATATATATATATATATATATATATATATATATATATATATATATATATATATATATATATATAAATATATATATAAATATTATACCATTTTGAACTGTAATTTTAGAATAAAAAAACTATCCACTCGATGTTTATTCCAGAACAAAACTCATTCGTTTGATCATCTCAGAAAAGTGTTTGACACTGTTTAAGCGTTCCCAACTGAATTTTTTCCAGTTACTGTCAATGAAACTTGGATCCATCACTATACGCCGAAAATAAGCGAGCGGGGGGGCGAACCGATTCCGAAAAAGGCAGAGGCAATTTCATGGCAGAAAAGGTTATAGCAACAAGTTTTTATAAAGAAAAATGAACTGATAAAAAAAAATAAATTTGAGGATAACGCCAACTTATTTTACCAGTTTAAACCAAAAATTAAGAAAACGTTTCTGTTTAGCATTAAAGAAAATTTGTTTCCCAGGAAATCACTTTGCCACAAATCAATTTTTTGGCAAAAAAACATCATTGCTAATTTTTTCAAACCCCTTTTTTACCAGATTTTCTCCTCAAATTTCCATTTGTTTGAAAAAAAATCTTGCTGGTTGAAAATTTGCTTTGGATTTAGACTTGATTGCTGCCACCAACGCCTAGTTTAAAGAACTGGACAAATCAGCCTACAGCAATGGCATAAAGGCTTTTAAGCATGGAATTAAATTAATGTATAAGCTACACAGAGACTATGTAGAAAAATAAAAATAGTTTTAAACCGATTATTTGCTTTTTTTTACTTTGCAAGGACAATGAAAAGCAAAAGGCCAGATGTTAGAAAAAGAAACAGCCAAAAGAAATATTTTTGAATAAAAAATGATAATGATGGTAAAGGACTGAAGAACAGAAAAGTCAATCACGTGTTAAAAGCTGCTAATCTAAAGCATTGATCTCTTAAAGTTAAAATTAGCATATTAATTAAACATTATCCAAATACTCACCTGGAATAATTTAAACAACATCTGACTGAGGCTAAAAATAGTCGCGTCTAAGAGACCTCGCTCGGATATAAACACCAGTGTGCCAATCGTAAGTCTAAATTTAGCCCACCTTATTAATTTTAGTGTAAAAAATCTCTTACGTCATAAAGCGCTTAAATTAGGTGGCTAAGCCTTTTATTATTATGTTTTTTTCCTGCAATAGTACGAGGAAGTGGCTGTAGATGGCATGGGGAAACCGGAATTTTTTGGGATTACCTAGAAATTTTTTTAGACGTTTAGTTTTTGATTTTTAGGTTATTTTTATGCAAATTTCCCTATTTCCAATATTTCAATTTTTTGATATATTTTGGAAATATTTCAAATATGTATACCGGGGGGAGCGCAGCCCCCGGGGTTTTTTTTCCTAATCTCCCATTATCTTTTATACCGATCCTCCCCCTTTGGCTTCCTTCACAAGTCTTTTAAACCCCAGACTAGTTAATTAATATATTTGTGAGCTCATTTTCGGTTTTTCCCCAAAAAATGCCTGTCTATTGTAATTCAACGCTATACATTTTGGACAGATATAGTAGGCTGTTTTTCCCCCCCCTTTCACACCTCAACTTGGGTTTTTATTGTAGACCCATCTTCTGTAGGTGTCCTCTTGGTTATCACCCCGTTGGAACCCCCTGTTATACAAAATATTCTCCTGTTTTGCCTAAGTAGTTCTGTCTTTCCTTAAATTTTAATTAAAGGTATTATAACACTTTACACATCAACTTGGTGGCTAAAAAAATCCAAAACTAACTGCCTGAGGCACCTCCCTTTGCAGTTTAGCGACAGCTGGACACAAAAACCCCCAAAACCCTAATATGCTGAGATAATCGGGAACAACACCCAAAAAAATATATATAGAAAACCCCGTCTAAGTAAAAGAATTTTAAGGGGGCAAAAAAAAAAATTCCCCGAAACAATACAAACTTATCTTGAACTAAAAGATCACAGATTTACTTTTTATTTTTATTCTGGCAAATTAGTTTACCCCGGGATTCCTGAGCTCTTAATTTGAAAAATGGCCAAATTACTGGAATTTTGTGGCTTATATAACCTCTGTTACCGGAAGAAAGAGACCGGATATAACGAAATGTTAAGCAAGTCAAGTTGTCCGAACAAATCAAAATAAACTATTTACAAACATTTTACTACTTTAAACATATTTTAAAATAAAATTTGTTGTATTTTAAAGTACTTTTAAAAAATGTTGATTATTTTTAAAACAAAATATTACCAATAGATTAATATAATCACGGTCAAGATTTAAGCTGAAGACCACCATACTTCAGATGTGGGGTAATCTATACAGCGTTTTTACATAATGAAAACTATTCAAATAATTAGATATAATAGAATCTTAAGTGACCCTTGACTTATTTAAAATTTTAAAGAAATTTCAACGATTATGAAGCATTAACTGATTTTTGTACAGTAACGGCCATTAAATCTTGGTCAATTCTTTTTCCCTTTCCTAAAATAGGCTTATGCCACCTCCTACTGAATATAAATACCTGTTAAAAACCAAAAAAAAAAACAGGTGCCTTTCAGTGTCAAATAGTTATTTTCCTAACAAGTCCCAAAGAATTTTTCCCCGGATCCTTTCCGAACGACGCGAAGGGAGTTGGGGAAGGGCCGCGAAGCGTTAAAAAAATTTTCCCCCCAAGCGTAGTAATACCAAATTAAAACAAATTATTTTAAATTTGTTTAATCGAAAGAACTACTAAACATTTTTAAAAAATCGAAATTATTTGTTGTAAACATTTTAAAAAGAACAGTTATTAGCATATTGTAAATTAATTGCAGAACCTGTAATTTTATTTAGCGGGTGGCTTATGGAAACTTTTATTGAGGTTGATGGGTTGATTAGCTCAGGAGGGAGATTTTATTAAAAATTTTTTTTCGACATATTTTTTCGTTTTGGATTCATCAAGGAGCTCCAGCTACCCCCGTTGATTTCCAGCCCCCGTCTTTTGACTTGGGGAATTCCTTCCCAGAATCCGCTAACATAGTCGCAGAGGATCGACGAAAACTATGTCCAGTGTATTTCTGGTTTTTTTTAATTTTAGGTAAAAATTTCTAAGGGGTTTTTTACCTATTGAATTTTTCCCCACACATTGCGTACTGATGTTTTTTTTTATACGGGAAAAAAAAACGTCTTGTGAGGTTGTTTTTCCCCAAATTTGCATATTTACGGTACAATTGCAGATAATTGTTTATTTGTTTCATGGACACTACAAAGATTCTGGAAGTGTTATTTTTTTGTCAGAAATTTTCACCACTATCAAATTTTCATTATCCGTATGTCATCAATCATTTTTTTGTAAGTTCATCTCCCCACAAGCACCCTTTTAACCAAAAAAATTTACAACTTTTATTAGAAGGTAAAAAATTTTCAGGTGCTTCTTTCATGAATTTGAAATTTTTTTCTAAAAATTTTTTTAATTTTTTGGCGGTATCCCGTTTTGGGGGTTTTAATAGTGAGTTAGCTTGAAATATGAATTAAATCAAGGTTCCTTTCACTTTGGGACAATTTTAACATAAGTACTTTTTCCAAAAATTAGGTTTTATTTTTTTGCAAATTCAAATAGGCCAAAAACTTTTTTTTTTTAAAACTTTTTTTTCCCTTGTGGGGCACCAGTTTTAAATGACTATATTGATTTCATTTTTTTACGAGATTTTGCTGGTAATAAATAAATTCAAACTTACATTTGCTGTTTCAGGATAGAATCTGGGGGCTCCTCATCGGAACTATAATTTTAAAAATTATTTTTTTTGGGTTTTTTTTTTTAAATTAAAAAAAAAACTATGATTTTTATTAAAAATGCTTGTTTGTATTGAAATTTATTTGTGCAATTGCTTGTTCATATGGAAACAAAGAAAAAATGAATTTTAAAAACCAAGATTAGTATTGTTGTTGACTTGTCAAAAAATTTATTATTATTAAACAGGGTAATTAAAAAATGTTTTTTGTGTTTTAGGAAATATTGAAAACTACGAAGTAACAAAAAAAAAAGAGAATAAACAAAAAACCGGGTTGTATTTGCATGAAATAGCCTACAATTACTAAAAAATATAAATCGCTTACCTGAAAAATTTTAGAGGTTTTATTTTCCCACCCGTGGGAAAAAATCAATTTTTCGCATAAATGCGTCCGGAAAAGTGGACTTTTCCGATGTAGGAAAAAAAATTTTTTGTGCAAAACTTAACTTTTTTTCAATAAGTATTAATTATTCGTTATATTGAGCAAAAGGTTCCCCAAAGGTAAAAGGGGAAAAAAGGTTAACATCCCAAAAGTACTATTCATTTTGTTAAAAAAAAAAAGGGAGCAAACACACCCCTTTAGAGGGAGCAAAGGGGCGCCTCAAAATAACAAAACAAGAACAAGAAATAATTTAGTTAATGTTTTAAAATCAACCATTTAAATTATACTTAAGAAAAAACCCAAAGCAATTTTCCAGCATGGGTTAGAAACCAGGGAAGAATAAGGTAAAATCCGAATTGCGCACCACTAGGCAGCTTAAATACCGTTTATAACAAATGCAAATAAGGGAAAAACGCATTGGATTTTCTCAACAATTTTCTTGAAACCCCCGATTTTTTTGGGGAAAAAAAAATATTCCCCCCTGAAAAAATTTTTTAGTCGTGCTATAATGGGATACCAAGGTATACAGGCCTCGAAACGATTTAAAAAAAAAAACCCAAAAGGACAGAAGAGGGGGGATTTTGGAAAATTTTGGGGGTGACTAGTGCACAAGGACTTGGTGTATGTTATTTTATCGAAAAGGTTCAATACTGGATCGATTTCCGGGCAAAAAAATTTTTTATTTCAAAGATAATGTCCCGTTCATACCCTTATCAAGGAAGTTTAAAAGGGATATGGAAGCCCCAAAGCTATGGCCCATTCGATCAAAAAAAGTCCAGCCCAGTATGAAAATAACTATCAGAGTTGGCCCCGCCGATTCTGCGCAGTAACAAAATTCCACGAAATAATTTAATGTATTGCCTACTTACACACTAATAAATCAGTGTAAAGTTAGCCAACACATTATAATTTTATGAGAGCCTGAGTACCGTTTTTTGGATTGATCAAAACCGTCTTATTTTAGTGATTAGTGTTTATTAAATTGTGACTATAATTTTGTGTTTATTGTTTGTTACTTATAATATCGTAACAAAATGACTAGAGGTTGTATGGTTTGCTTGAATTTATTAAATTATTATTAATTTATTAATTTGTTAGTTTTTATAAAATATAAATATTTTCTTTTGCTTTATTTATAGTAATTACAAGTAAAACAAGGTAAAAAAGAGCGATTTACAAAAATTGGCAGAAAAAACAAAATTTGACAAATTTTGTGCCCAAGATTTAATGACAATCACTGTACATAATATTGTAATGAACAAAGAGAAAACGTTCTAATCTAAACATTTATTACCTATTGTTTGGACAAAACTAATAAAACATAATGTATAAAAATAGGCGTTTACCTTTCTTTGTCATTCATTATAAATTTTTGAAGGATAAAAAATGTAGTTCAAAAAACCTGGAGCATGGATCGTATACTTTTAAAATAGATCAAAATTATTTGCGGCATGCAAATGAAAATACTTGTTTACATTCAAAAATAAAATATATTATGTTTTTACTAATATGATTTTAACTTAGAATAAACACCACTTAAATAATTTCTCTCTGCTTATTTTATTTAGAGGTTTTTTAGCGAAAATATCATTTTTGCATTGCCGTTTTTAAAAGCAGGTTAAGGTAGGAATGTAGGTATTTCAAATGGGTTTTGGCAGAATAAATATTCTTAACACAGTTTTCATATTTTTTTTTGTACCTAAAATTTATCTTTTAAAAAGTGGAGCAGAGAACATGATAAAAACAAAATCTATACAAAAATTGCCTTTTTCCTGTTTTTTACATTAAAAAACCTATAGAGAATAGCCTTTTCCTTTTGCAGCAGCAGTGGTTCCCAACCTGTGGTCCGTAAGACCCTTAAAGTTAGCCACGACAATAAAAAATGACCAACCCATGGATTGATCTTAAAAAACGGAAATTGGTAAATTCAAAAAACTGTGCGTTGATTTGGACTCTGAGTACAGTCAAAACTCCTTATTCGCACTTTCTTCATTCGCGTTTTCACTAATCCTGGATTTTAAAAAATGTCACCCAATATTCGTGGCTAAAGATTTCTTTATTTGCTGATCTAATCGGTACATCGGTACATACACATTGATAAAAAGGATTCCGATATGTAGGTATCCAACCGAATATCCTTTGTATAGTACTTACGATCTAAGAAACTGACCTTGCCCGAGACGGGATAATGACATGCAATAAAGCCATAAAGTATTAGCCGTGACAGGGTCGTATTTATTTTGTTGTTGGCGAATAAGAGATAATTACCTGAAAACTCTATAAGACTTTTGGGTCATTTTTATTACTTGATAATGGCAATACCTGATGGTATATATATATATATATATATATATATATATATATATATATATATATATATATATATATATATATATATATATATATATATATATATATATATATATATATAACTGGCCCGATTTTACACGATGTCCCTATTTTTTTGAGGCCCATTGCTAAAAACTTTCGAATGCGTCTAAAAACTCATTTCCCAAAATTTGGTTGCGAAATTCCAAAGTTTACCCGGTGCGAGTCTCCGTTTTTTGCAAAATGTGCCCACTATTATTTCAGAGCTTGTTTAAAGAGATATCAAGAGATGATGCAGTAAAAAACGACTAGATCATAGGCTAATTATATGTTTTTGCGGTTGCTGAACACAATGCAACCATTAGTTTTTCTCTCCGATCAAGATATCTTTCAAAATTTAGGAAAAATTGGAAAAAAATGACAAAAAAATGATTTTTTTTACTTTTACTATTTAAAATTTATTGGTTAAAATTTGTATTTATCTACAAGCTGTGGTCAGGGTTGTAGAGAAATGAAAGGGCTTTAAGATGCAAAAAACCAGGTGTGATTTGGTTGAGATCACACCAAGATACGAGGGGAGTACTAAAATTGTGCAAATGAAAACAACATCAATATTACGGGTAACGGATTTAATGACTCATGAAACGAACTTTTGGGGTAAATTTTCGCTTTACAAATTTGTAATTTTTTTATAATAGACATATACATGGAATTCTGGTTTACTTGTGAACTAGCTACGCAGGCTCCAGAGAATGACATCAGCTTATTAAAAGCGATTAAGAGATATGGGCAAAATGTTAATGAGATAATATCCAATATTGCCATAAAAACACTTCTTGGGCATACTTGGTACCTGAACGAATACATGATTGATTTGTTTTTTTTTTTTTTTTTTTTGATGCGCGCTTAAGTATTGCCCAGAAGAAGCGCATGGTCCGGTCGTTGGAGCAGGAAAGTCGGCAGACCAAAGGCTATCGAATTACATTGGCCCCAGAGACAATCCCTGAATTGAGCCTAAAAAAATTAAGTACCACGAGGACCCCAAAAATTCTTTACTTTGATGAATATATTCACGAATTTTTTAAAAAAGAATCCCTTGTCGTGGTCGCGGGATGAAGGATATCTTGCGGGGTTGCAGAAAGTGAAAAGCTTTAAAGTTACGAACGACGTTGCGGAACGATTCGTACATTTATCAGAAAGTTTAATCGGGACACTTACTGCAAGCGAAGAGGGGTATCAAAATTTAATACACAGTTTTGATTTTAATAGAAAAAAGGATTCTTCTTATTCCAGAAAGAAAACTGTAGAAACTCTGAAAAATATTAATTAACAGAAGAAAGAAAAAAAAAGTACAGATACAAATTGTTAATTGTGAACTTTTTTATGAGCTAATGTACAAAATTATATATATTTATTAATGTTATTTATATTTTTTTCTAAAATTTATAGAAGGACAAAAGTTTATTTTGTGAATGAAAAGAATATTTTATTTTCACATTATATTGTTTAAGAAGAAAAGTTATATATCGTGCAAGTTCAATAAAAATTTTTTTCATTTTCTAAGCTGGTTAATTTTACCTGCAAGTTAATTATCCTGAATGTCCATACATATTTACCTTGCCAAGCTTATTATATTTCAGGACTTCAAAAAAAGTTTGGAAACTTGAAATTTACCCCAGAAGTTCGTTTCATGAGTCATTAAACCCGTTACCCGGAATATAGATGTTGTTTGCATTTGCACAATTTCAGCACTCCCCTCGTATCTTGGAGTTATCTTAACCAAATCACACCGAGTTTTTTGCATCTTAAAGCTCTTTCATTTCTCCACAACTCTGACTACAACTTGTCGATAAATACAAATTTAAACCAATAAATTTTAAGCAGTAAAAGTGAAGCTTTTTCATTTTTTCCCTTTTTTTTCCACTTTTTTTTAAATTTTCAAAGATATCTTAATTGGAGAAAAAAACTAATGGTTGCACCGTGTTCAGCGACCGTAAAAACATATAATTAGCCAATGATCGCGTAAATTTTTTACTGCATCTTCTCTTGATATCTCCTTAAACAAGCTCTGAAATAATAGTGGGCACATTTTGCAAAAAACGGAGACTCGCACCGGGTTAACTTTTGAATTTCGCAACCAAACTTTGGAAAATAAGTTTTTAGACGTATTCGAACGTTTTTAGCAATGGGCCCCAAAAAAATAAAGACATCGTGCAAAATCGGGCCAGTCTTAATATATATATATATATATATATATATATATATATATATATATATATATATATATATATATATATATATATATATATATATATATAATATATAAGTATAAAATAAATCTTTATTTCTGAAATACTGTCAGTTATTAAGTTCTGCGGTGATAGTGTGTTTGAAGATGTCCAGTGCAAAAGCCGTTTCAGGCAATAGCCGAAAATGTTTGCCTGTTGAAGCAAAAATAATTGTTAAAAGTGTTTATTTAAAGTTAGAAGAGCGCGGACACGAAAAAAATTTTTCATTAAAGGAAACATCAACTTTAACCGGCGTTCCTCAAAGTACAGTGTGGAAAATTGTAAATAATACTGTTAACCCTAGAAAAGTACGAAAAGACAGTGGTGCACCTAAATCTGTTGATTTATGCAATGAAGATTTAATTCGTCGAAAAATGTATCAGATGTACGAAGAGCAGAAAGTTCCCACATTATTATCGCTCTCAGCGAGGCTATCCGCGAATAATTGTGACATAAGTTGTTCTATTACAACCTTGTGGCGTACTCTATGTCGTTTGGGGTTTTTATTTAAAAAAATAGACAAAAGGCAAGTTATAATGGAGTTACACCGCTTGCAACAACTTAGAATACAATATCTGGAAAAAATAAATAAGGCTAAATCGGAAAATCGATACTAATAATAATATACCTAGATGAGACATGGTATGACACCCATGACACACCAAATAAAAGATGGAGGTAGTTTCTTAGATCGTGAAAAAAACTATAAACGTATTGTGAAATAGACTAACAGCCGAAATTGTGAATGAAATATGACGAGATGGGTTCGAACAGATAGAATCAAGTGACATTCAGAAGTTGCTTGAATCCCAAGATGAAGATTTGACTAAAATCGACTTGGAGAAAATGTTGAATTCACAGCCCACTAAAGAAGAGGCTTCTTTAAAAAGCACGGGAAAAGTGACATTTAATTTAAAAAATCTTAGGAAAGGTTTAAGAATTGCAAATGAGCTTTGTGATTTCTTTATGAAAATTGATCCGAAATCTTATTTTTAAGAGTCAAATTGCTAATGCCAATGCTTAAAATCAGTCTGAATTAAAAATGTTTGTCAAAACTGCCAAACAAGAAAAAATTACAAACATTTTTAAACCATTGTCTAAGCCTGATAGTTCATTTTTTTAATTGTGAAATTCGCAAGAGCTACTTAAAGAAATCCGGGAAGAAGTGATTAAATTACAAATTGCCGGTGTTTGCAAAAATACAGTTTTCCTGCAGGCCACAGTGATAATGTGAGTTTTAAAATATTTTAATAAAATAAAATAGATTTTTGTATTTCAATATGTGGAGTATGGCTTCATGGCTCTTTAAAATATTGTTCTATATGCTAATTTGGATAACTCTAGACTACGAACAGAAAAAAAAACAAGGAGTCCGTGAACAATTCAATATTTAATTAAGTGTGTCCGCACTTAAACAAATATTAAAGTTTGGGATCCACTGTTTAAGAGTGACATTTTTTGGTTTTGTGAAAAACGTCTCGGAACATGGGTCCTTGAACGCTCAAAAACCAAACTAATCTCATTTTTACTATTTCTGCTTCTTTTTGCACACAACTTATGATTTTTACTAAATTGGCACATAATATTTTATAAACACCTTTTAAACACTTATATTTTTATTTATTATACCCTTTTTCCATTAAATTGCAAAGCTTCACTTTTAAACGCCGCAACCAAGTATACACCAGGAATTTTTTCAGGGAACATGGCCCAGGTGTCTAAAAGTAAAACTTTGCAATTTAATAGGAAAAAGATGTAAAATATAGGTATATAAAAACAAGTTTTTAAAAGGTGTTTATAAAATATTGTGTCATAATTTAGTAGGAAAATCAAGATTTGTGTGCAAAAAGAAGGAAGAATATAGTGAAAATTGGATTGTTTGATTTCTAAATTTGATTATAGATATCTCCAAAATAAAACATTTCCGACTCTTCATCATTCCTGATCAGTGCCCCAAAATACCCCCGTATCTCTGATCTGAATGTTTAGACTAGTAGTATACCACTGCACCTAGACTGCACCGCTGCATGTTCTACATGTTGCATTACAAAATAGTCCAATTCTTTTGGGAACCGCAAAAGGACGACCTTTTTTTCAGTTGCAAAATATCATTTTAACATTAT